>JAODPA010047308.1:0-11708 GCA_025585075.1 Nepenthes mirabilis | reverse complement strand
CCTTTTCGTTGTCAGAACATTGGATAAATACAAATATTTTCTTCAATCTCCTAATCCAATTCTCCACCTTCATTGGTTTCGTTTCTCCCAAAAATTTAGGCACCTTCTCTGCCTTAAACCTCTCGTACATCATTAGAACTAGCTTCGGCGTAGGAACATAAGCCATATGACGCTGGTCCATTGACTCCACGACATTTGTCTTCCTTTCCAAGAGACTTACATACGCAGCCTCTCGGTCGTGGGGAGTACTAGTACTTCTACGATTATTTGTTCTATTTTTCCTGCTGGCCATCTTATAAACTATAACCATAAAATTCACAATGTTAATAGGCCTCAAGATATTAGATCATAGGAAAGGCTAAAATTAATTAAGGAACTTTAACAAAACCCTAAAATAAGCCCACAAATATTTTCTTAATCCTATCTAGTCCTTTTCATTTTCTCGGTCCCAGAACGGATCAAAACCTAGACCTGGAACCCAAGTCAGCCTAGGCTTGAGATCAATATCAATCTACAAATCACTATGTCCTAGTTCAGGTTAATTCTAACTTATGCAAGCTAGAACACTTAAAATTTCCTAACCTAATTCAATTAGTTTATATCTATCCCTACCTATTCGGTCAGTCAGGATCATTTCTTAAGTTTCCGCATACGATTCAGATCATTCCTAAGGCATCTCATTTTCTCTAATAACAATTTTGACAGAACGGGTCCTAATTTTCATAGGATCCTCCGTCAGACAGGTCCAAAACAGAATTATAAATTTACATCATTAAATTCCATAAAAATTTCGACAAAATTTTATCTAAAATTGGGCGAATACCCAATATACAACCTGCATATTATAACCTATACATGTACACAACTAATCCAAAAGCCACAAGTTTTCTTACAACACACATTCACAGGATCACAAGGCCATATCCGTCAACGGCTTTAACATAATCCTATCCACTAAATTAGAAACATATAAGAGATGACATTTAGGACCTGTATAGAAATCAAAAAACATATAGCGGAAGTATCCAAACTTTTGGATAGCTAAGATCCTATAAGGTTAAGATGTGTATCCTGAGAATTAAGATGATGTTGTGATCACCCAAAGCTCGGAAGAAATTAAGATAATGTTGTCCCATGTAGGATAGGAGGTGAAGTCGACCTCGGCCGGTTGATGCGAAAAAAGATCATAGGTCTCAAGGATAAAGACATATCATAAGATTTGTTTATGAATACTTTATGGATGAATATCTTGTTTTGATGGGATTTTTAGGGGTATGTTTCAATTATGGATAGTTCGATTGCATGACTAGGGATTTCCCTTATTTCATGAGTTGGACAATAAGGGAGCTCTATAACATGGATCGAGGTTTTGCCATGATGGCACGAAGTGTGGAAGTGTTGTCCATCATGGCTAGAGACAAGGTTCTCGGATCTTGATATTTCGGTATATGTATTACCTTGTGATCCAGCATCTATATTTTATTGGTGTTTCCTAAGTTTATTCATTTATTTGAGGATTATAGACTTGTGCTAGTTGCATCGAGATCTGTGACCTTCCCTTGGGACTATAGATGTGGTTGGTTTGGGTGGATTGATTGCCTTACAATGATAAGGCTTGTTATGATATGGAGTACGATTTGGTTAGTAGGGTGCCAAGCTAGTGTGAGCCATGACGGCAAGGATATGACACCCTGTAATTGGGTGGAAAGGTTTGAATATGAGACATCGTAGTTGAGTGGCGGTGAAATTAACATTGTTTCGTCTTCATATTGTCTGATTAGGATTTGCGACAAGTTTAGTCGGCACATAAGACCACACTTGGGAATTGTCTTGTGGTCAACAAGGTGTTTGGATAGTGTAAGTGTTTAAGGACATTTCCTAGAGGAAATGATCAGCCCGAATCATTTCCTAATCGTTAAAATGATGATTATTGTGGAGTTGTGCCAGGATTGGCACCAAATTTTGAGGACTTTGTATTGAACCAATAAGGCATTGGCTGAGTGTTTGGCTGGGAGGTGCTTCAGTGCTTTTGGGGTGGTCTCATTGATGAACTCTTAGGGTCAATAGAGTGTATTCAAGGATCATATCATGGATTATAAAAGACGGTTAGTCGTGTGCTCAACTATGACGAGGATGTAAGTTGATTGGGAGAAGTGTTATGTTGGGCATGTGGATTCCTTGATAGCATGAATGTAATTCCTTAGAGTTAGGAGTGATGACTTATTCAGGAAGGATTGACTGATTTCTTGAAGGTGTGTGGCTTCTTGGGTTTAGCTGAACCCAGAAGGATAATCCGATAAGTATTTCTTGAGGATTGCAGCGCCGTGAGGTGTTTAGGCTTGGAGACGATCAGTATCCGTCGAAATGGGTCATACGAGGGTAGCCTTCAAAAAATTAAGGATTAGATGTTGGCCTTATTGTTTGGGTGAACCCTTGATCGGTCTAGTAAGTTACAGAGAATGTGATCCTTTTGAGAAAGCTCTAGAACTGTATATCCCTTGACTGGTATGGGTGTTTGCATTGGTTAAAAGGATGTAAAGCCTATGATCAGAATTACGCTACCCATAGCTTGGGATTAGCCATTGAGGTCCTTACTTTGAGGATTTATAGGTGTCATTGGTGGAAATAGTCGTTGTCTAAATGATCCTAAAGGACTGAGAGGTTGTCTCACCGGAAGAGATGGCCATGCGACCGTACAAACTAGTTAATTTGCTTAAGAATTAGAAGGTGTATTTCGATGTCCTCCAAGGAAGGTGAACAATATTGCTATAATTGGAAGCCAGGAATTTTCGATTGAGAAATGTTTGGATTCTCCATAGGAGGTGTGCTAGGATGAACCTCGAGGGGCTTCTTATATTTAAGTGAATGGGATACTTTTCCTTTGGGTTTTAGGAGGGAGAGTTGCCTCCTACATAGCAAGGTCAGGAAATTATGAGATAAGAAGTCCTCACCGTTTCGGTTTCGAGGATATTAAGAGCTATAAGGACTAGGGATACCACTTGGATATTGTGGAATTGACAGATTAGGATAGCCACTTATCACAAATTCTAGGTGATGCGACCAAAATGCATTAGTTGGTTCGTTGGTATGCCAACAAGACGGAAGTTGGGTAAGTATTTGAATTAAAGGTTTTTGGGTGATTGCTTCAATTGCATTGACTAGGTTGTTTGTAATCTAGAGATTTTAGACCTTGCTTTAGTTGTATTGATACCCTTAGGATTTTTCTTACGTTCATAATTGCCAGGTAACCTAGGAGTGTAATATGAATCAATGGACACGAGTTGTAAGAGGATCCTTAGTGTCCTGATAAATGGTTAATCAAAATAGCATAGTAGAAGCATGTGGTCCCTTGACTCAGAAATTGGAATAGGGTTAAGGTTCCAATAGAAGATCATTCTCGAGACCTAGGAAGTATTGAGGTGAGAGCCTGTTGGTTTGCTTGGGATTTTGTATTAAGTCAGAAAGGTAGTCAATAATTTGGCTTACCTTTGAATTCGGGTAGATTATCGTGATGTCTCCCTTATTCCAATCATCGAGGAAGAAGGCTTAGGATCAGGACGAGGCGATGGTTGAGGTTCTCTATAGATAATCGTCTCTCCAAAAAAGTGATTTGGGAGTGCGTAGATGATATTTGGAAGGTCTATCCCCTATTGCTAAATTTTGGAGTTCGTTAAATTTCGAAGACGAAATTTTTATAAGTGGGGAGAGTTGTAAGGTATCGATTTTCAGAACATACTAAATATGAGTAATTAAGTTAAAATAAGTGGATCGATAGCTAAGGACACGGGAGGAAGTGGATCGAAGGGCCGAAAACCAGGAATTGGAGGAATTGAGAACCGGCATTACAATCTCGAAATACTAATCCATAAATATGACTCGGATTTTAAATAATGGTAATCTCAGGGTATTAAATTAATATAATCATAATTAGGCTCAAGATATATGGAAAGATATGTTTCGAAATCAAAAATTAGGCGGCAGTGCCAAATGGGCTGCTGGGCTCGTATCCCAACAGGTTGGTGCTGGCCGGGCGCTCGAGCGCCTGGCCAGCACCAATTCTAGCACAGGCACACCTGCTGCAAGCCGCGGACTGCGCTCGAGCACGAGTCTGCATGAAAGCCGCATGCAGGCTTTTCAACATTGCAACGACGCAATTTTGGGGTAGAGGAAACCAAAGGGCTTTGGGTAGAGAGAGAGGGAGAGAGAAGAGAGAGAAAGGGCAAAAGAAGACCCTCGGGATGAATTCTAGCTTTGAGCTAGTTGGAGAAATTAAAGATCAAGTTAAGGCAAGTGCATCCATACCCTTTTCTTCCATTTTTTTTTAATTTTTGTTCGATCCCCTTTCGGTATTTTCATCCCGATATCCAACCCATGCATGTATATGTGATTCCTATAGTTTAATTATGCATATATATAAATTTCATGTTCGAATTTGAAGGTTTGTACTGATTTTCGCACTCAAACCCTAACCGCACGTCTCGGTAGTTTCGGCCTCCAATTTTTTTTGTATAAATTAGGACTAGAATATCATGTGAAAACCCGAGGGTTTTATGTGAAAACCTGTTCACGAAATCCTAGACCAGTGCCTAGCTGGGGATTCTCCCATTTCCATTTGATTATATGTTTAATTGATCCCAAATTATGAATTACCGTATCCTAATTATACATATACTACAGTCGAGCGTCCGATTTCACAAGTATCGACCCATTCGCAATGTCCGAACACTCTAAAATGGCCTTGTTGCTATTCACCCGAGGCTAATTGTGAATTTTGCATGCTTCCATCAAAATTGATTGTTATGAAAGCTATGTTAATCGTATATGTTTAATTATAAACCCCAGGAAAATGTGTTTGTGTTTCGTTGTGAAGGAAATGTGTTCCGGAGGCCCCCAAAGTGATAGTTGACTAATGGTGGTTAGAAATCCTAATCTTTCCTATGAATTGTGGTGTCCATGCATCCAATTAACTTGTGAAAAGGCTTAAGTCTAAAGGAAAAATAATAATCATATATGCGTATGGAGGGAAGTCCACAATGTGTTACGTGATCAATTTGTCTCCCAGATGAAAATATTATGAATTAAATTGTGGTGAACCTTCCCTCAAATGAATATGAAACCGTGAAACAAGGACCACGAAACTGTATTACGGAGGTAATACCCCTTGGCCTGCCAATAGCATTACAGTAGAGACTCAAAGATCATCCTGACCGTGTATTTTAGCAAGTAACGCTCTTGGCAAGTCTTTGGATATTACTATGGAAGAACGAGGACTGTCCTTGGGCCTCGGGGGAAACTTTGTGGGGGCCTTGTGACCTGTTTATAAGCAATATGTGATAGCCCGCCTCACGGTCGATAATAGGAACTTGTGACCTTAAATTATGTGGTATATTATGATCCTTTCCTCGTTTTTTCGCACCTTTAGTAATTAAGGCTTATTGACCCTGATCCGCAAAGATAAATAATTATGAATAAATGATACTCCAAGAAAAGTAAATTGCATTTCAAAGAATGCTTGATCATATTCCTGTTTATGCATCCCTCTCATGATTATATGCCTCTCTTCTTCTTAGCTTCACTTATATTGCCTACTGTTTTGATTATATTGTACTTTCTTAACTGTTAGCTCACCCTTACCTCTCCTTATTTTCAGTTTAGCACAGGTTTGATATGCCCGATGGGACAGTATAGAAATTTGAAGTGGTCTAGGCTTAGATATGGAAGATCATGTCAAAGACTTAGAACTTGTAGTTTTATTTATGTCATAGGAAATTGTATATATATGTATATTTTTTTCGGAATCTTAATGTATATTGTACATAAGGTTGATGATTAGATAATTTAGTTTCCGCTATCGTTTAGATTTATTTATACTTCTGCAGGTTATTGTGGCATTGCTCTTGGCCGACGTTGTGTTTAGACACACACAGAGCGTTAGAGCCACAATTAGTATGTGGCAATTGGATCCTATGTGGTTTTGTATGTTGTTGACTGTATGATGTCAGATGTTGGGATATTTGGATGTATATTGTTTTGTAAAGGAGATTGTACATGTTTTTTTTATTGGCGGATATTCGTATTACAGATAAAACTCTGCCGAATTTTCGGCAGAAAAATACGGTCCGTCATAGTAAGTCGGTGCCGAATTTATCGAACTGGTGCTCGAGAATCAGGTCGGCAAGAACAGTGCGCTCAAGCACATGGCGAGTGTGCAGCGGGCACCCTTGCCACTAGATTTGGTGCCGCCATCCGAGATCAAGACAACAGCAAACCCAGAGCCTACTAGAATTGGCACCGCCTTCTGGGCTCGAACCAACAGCGAGCCCAGCCCTACTGGAATTGGCACCTCCTTCTTGGCTTGAGCCTGCAGCAGGCTCAACCCTACAATTTGCTACACTAAGGTTAAATTTTTAATTTTTTTCAATTTCACTTATCCCAAACTTAATTATATTAATTTAATTATTAGAATTTACTACGTTTTAGATACCCATACCTTACAATCCTCCCCCACTTATAAAATTTCATCCTTGAAATTTAATGAAGTTACATACCTCATGGAAACAGATGGGGGTATTTGCTCTGGATCTCCTCTTCGCACTCCCATGTTGTTTCATTAGGCAAATGAATTTTCCATAAAATTTTCACATAAGGAACAGTCTTTGTACGACGCTTCTGATCCTTTCGATCCAAATTCCATATCGGCTCCTCAATATAAGATAGATCCTTATTCACCGTTAGAGGCTTGAACTCAATAACATGTGTGGGATCGTGAACACACTTGCGAAGTATCAACACATGAAATACATCATTAACATCCGCCAAATTGGGTGGCAATGCCAATCTATAAGCCACTTCTCCGATTTTGTCTTAAATCTCAAAAGGGTCAATAAATCGTGATTTCAATTTTTCTTTCACCCCATATCTAAATGTTCCCTTCGATGGTGATACTTTCAACAATACATAATCACCCACCTCAAATTTCAATGCCGATCTCCTTTAATCTGCATAGCTCTTCTGCTTGCTCTGAGCCACTTTCAAATTCTCGTGAATCACTTTAATCTTCTCTATGGTCTCCCTAATGATCTCGCGACCCAAAAACCTCTTATCTCCCATTTCCTCTAAATGTATTGGTGATCTACATTTTCTCCCATTAAAAGTCTCAAATAGTATCATGCCTATATTTGTCTAATAACTATTATTATAAGTAAATTCTGCCAATGCTAAATAATTATCCTAACTTTCCTTCATATCAATTACTAAGGCCCTTAATATATCCTCTAAAATCTGAATAGTACGCTCTGATTGACTGTCAGTTTGGGGGTGATATGCTGTACTAAATTTTAATTCTGTCCTAAGTTCTTTATGTAGGCTTTTCCAAAATTTAGAAACAAACCTCGGGCCTCAATCAGACACAATCATTGCAGGCATATCATAGAGCCTAACAATCTCTTTTATATACAATTGTGCCAATTTATCCAGAGAATACGTCGTCCTGATCGCTAAGAAATGGGCTGATTTGGTCAGCCGATCATTAATAACCCAAATAGCATCATGGTTCTTGGGAATTCTTGGCAAACCCGATACAAAATCCATTGCAACATCTTCCCACTTTCAATTTGGGATTGGCATTGGCTGTAATAACCCAGACGGCTTTCTTCTTTCCGCTTTTAACTATTGGAAAACAAGACATCTCTCCACATAAGTCACAATGTCTTTCTTCATATTCCTCCGCTAAAATGTCTTTTTCAAATATCAGGACTGGTGAGCTTTCATTAAAATTTTCTCCTTTAACTCCTTATCATTCAGCACACACAAATAGTCTCTAAACCTCAAAACTCCATCTGTACGAACATTAAAATCAATCTGGGAGTCTTTGCTCAAATCCTAAACAATATCCATAAGAAAATGATCATTTACCTGCTTCTCCTTAATTTCTTTTAGTACCTCCTGCTGAATCTGAAAATACGATAGGATCATCTGGTTACCTCGAACATACCTTTGAATATCCCACTACCTTAGACAATCCAACATGTCCATCTATTTTATCTGTAGACCTGCCACAAAGCTTGACCGGTAGCTTAAAGCATCCGTAACTACATTAGCTTTTTCGGGCTTGTATTGAATCTCATAGTCATAATCCTTCAGAAAATCAATTCACCTTCTTTACCTCATATTTAACTCTTTCTGCGAAAATAAATAATTTAAACTTTTATGATCAGAATAAACAAAAAATTTCTCACCATAATGATAATATCTCCAAATTTTTCAGGGTAAATACAATTGCAACTAACTCTAGATCATGAGTTGGATAATTCTTTTCATGCACCTTTAGCTGTCTGGACCCATAAGCAACTACTTTTCTATTTTTCATCAACACACAACCCAAGCCCGTTTTGGAGGCATTACAATAAACCTTAAAACCACCAGATCCCTCTAAGATAGTCAATACTGGAGTAGTCGTTAGGCGATTCTTTAATTCCTGAAAACTCCGATCATAATCCTCAGTCCAATCAAACTTGACCTCCTTCCTTATCTGTTGAGTCAAAGGCATAGCACTTCGAGAAAATTTCTCTACAAATCTTTTATCATACCCTACCATGCCGAGAAAACTCGTAACTTCAGTTACTAAGGTAGGCCTATTCCAATTAATAACAGCTAATACCTTTTTTGGGTCAACAGCAATACCACCATTTGAAATAATATGCCCCAAAAATATCACCTCCTCAAGCAAAAACTCATATTTCTTCAGTTTAGTATATAATTTCTCCTCATAAAGCACTTAAAGAACAATCCTCAAATGAGTCTCATGTTCTTTATGACTTTTAGAGTATATCAAAATATCATCAATAAACACCATCAAGGTCAGAATATCCAATTCATCAGATCCATAAAAGCAGCATGGGTATTTGTAAGACAAAACATCATAACAAGAAATTCATAGTGGCCACACCTAGTCTGAAAAGTTATCTTGGCCACATCCTCCTACTTAATCGTCAACTGATGGTATCCCGATCTCAAGTCAATCTTAGAAAATACCCGAGATCCTTGCAATTAGTCAAATAAATCATCAATGCACAACAATGGATATTTATTTTTAATCATAATCTTGTTTAGTTCACGATAATTCACACACAGCCAGAAGGACTCGTCCTTCTTCCTCAAAAACAGTACCGGTGCACCCTACGGAGATACACTTGGCTGAATAAAATCCTTATCTAACAACTCCTACAATTACAACTTTAGCTCTTTCTGCTCAGCAAGCGCCATATGATATGGTGCCTTTAAAATTTAACTAGCACTAGGAATAACCTTAATTTCAAATTCAATCTCCCGATAATGAGGTAACTTTGGCAACTCATCTGAAAATGCATCCTCAAAATCACATACAACCAAAATATCTCTCGCTGGCACACTATGACTCCCAGTGGTGCAAGCATATGCCAAATAAGCCTGGCATCTACTTCGAATCAAATGCTTAGCATACAATGCCAAAATCAACACAAGCATCTCCTTCCACCTAATGCCTTCGAAGGAAAAAGGGCTCAACTCCAAAAATAGTAAAGCACACCAGTTTCAAGAAACAACCAATACTGGCATAATAATTGGCTGGCCAGTTTATCCTCAAAATAACATCAAAATCATAAATATCCTGCGATATCAAATCCACTATCAAATGCATCCCATTTACCTCAATCATATACTTCGGATACATAATATCAGTAATTACTGACGATCCTATAATCGTTGATATAGACAGGGAATAATTTAGGATTCTCGAAGTCGATTTGATATGACATGCAAGTTGTGGAGAAATAAAAGAATGCATAGATCCTAAATCAAATAAAATAAAAAGTGAAAGTCCACAAATAAGAAGGGTACCTTCAACCACGTTGGGAGATGCTTTAGCATCCTGAACAAACACTGCAAAAGCTTTTGCTGGAATAGTAGGCTTCTTTGCTTCCAGCCTTTTAGGAAGGGGGCGGTCCTTGATTCGATGGCCCTATTGACCATAATTGAAGCAAGCCCCTATCAATTTTAAGCAAGGTGTGAGATCCTGATCCTGAAATATGATAATCAGAATGTAACTAAGTTAATAATAACCAAGGATTGGGTTTAAGATGTGGGAAAAGTGAGTTTAGATGTAAACGAGAAAATTAGGTCTTGTAAGGTACCAATTTCCAAGATATGATTAATATGGTTGAAGAGGTTTTAGATTTCCAAAATAGGGTAATTGGGAAGTAATTAAGTTGAAACAAGTGAATTAGGGTTAAAAAGGTACAGGAGGAATTGAATTAAAAAGGCCGAAGTTCCAAAATTTGTAAATTGGGAGTAGAAGTTGCAAACCAAGAAACATTGATTTGGAAATAAGATTCCAAGCTTTAAATTATGATAATCATAACTTATTAAGGTTATATAATTAAGATTGGGATCTAAGGATGTGAGGAATTGGATTAGAATGGTCAAAACGAGTCCCGAATGGCGAAAACGTAATATTTTTGTGCCATAGGCTCGATGTACGCCTAACAAGCACCTGAGGAGCGCCCGAGCAGCGCTCGAGCGCCGATCAGGTGCCATTTTACCAATGAGACTGCCCGATGGCCACCTAATGTGAGGCAGGAGCGGGATGGGACTATGAGCAGTGCGCTAGAGCCGAAATTTACGAGAGCTGCGCTCGAGCACTGCTCGACTGGCGCATGAGTGCCAGTCCCAAGCACAGCACGTGACCCTCTTCTTTTCCATTTTAAAAGAGAGAGTCGGTGGAATTGGGAGGCAGGGCACGACAGAGGCACAAAGAGGAGAAGGAGGGAGGAGAGAAAAGAGAAGAAAAGAGGGAAACTCTTCCGTCCAGTCATGATCCGAGTCATGGTAACTATAGGTCAAGCTCAGGCAAGTATATTCCGGACGTTATTTACCGTTTTTATAGTATTTTAATATCTCTGAAATTATATTTAATATCTCCGAGTCATGGTAAAATCATGTTTCTCCATGTTTTGCATAAATAGAGCCTATTTCTATAAATTAATCGGACAAATTTCATGTTTACATGTATATACTGCAAAATCTGGTATTGATTTCATGAAAATGCGCGTGTTAAGTGTCCGTTTATCGTCTGGTAATTTCGGCCAAACCCTAGGTACGAAAATGATGGGTTTTAATAATTTTTACCCGCAATTTCTATTATATAAAAGTTAATTTGTACTAAAGTAAAGCTCCTAGTATAATCTATTTTTGGAAATTTTATACGAACTTATACTGATAAATCACTGTGGATTTCTAAAGCAAAACTGAAGAGTTTCAAACTGTTACCGTATATTCTGAACCAAATTGAAGAGTTATTATGAAATTCTAACTGACTTCTAAAATTGAAAAGGGTTTTCAGTTAAGAAATAAGAAGAAACTTTTTTTGATACTGTTAACTAGGACCCAAGACTGACATACGGTCTAGTAAGGTTCTCCGACATGCCTTAGGATATTACGGTGGTAATCAAGGATAACTCTATCCATGGAGTTATATGTGGTCCGCCATCCTTGGGGCGTTGTATAGGGAGGATACTATTCTAGATCCCACGAAAGGGATCGATCGCATGAGAAGGGATCTACTGTTACTGTTTTTGGCTTTAGATTGTGTGGAGTGAAGACAATCTATCCTCAATTATTCTCCCCATTGGTTAGTAGGGTATGCTAGTTGGGTCCTTAGGATATTTACCTAG
>JAODPA010047297.1:0-11709 GCA_025585075.1 Nepenthes mirabilis | reverse complement strand
AACCAAGTTGTAAATCGGTCTTTTGTCCAGTTATAAAGAAGACTCTGGACATTAATAAAGATTTATTGGCGAAGGGTTATTTAAGAAAAATAACCTGGTTCGTCACAATATATGTTTGCATGAAAGCATAAATTATGATTATCGAAACCTATCTATACTGAATTAGACGTTTCTTATAATTTCTGTATATGTTCCTATTCTTTAACAGTTTTCTATGATCTTCTATATTAATATTCTGCTAATATTTTCATAGTCATTACTTTATCGCTTTTATACTTTATGTGCAACTGTATCCGCTTTATTATATTATGTTCTATATGAGAGCATTATATTTTGCATGTTTTAGTATCTTGCTGGGTTTCGGCTCACTATTTAGTATTTTTCCCTCAAGATGAGATTGTAGAGTTAGTACTAGATGAGGAGTGATTTAATGTTTAACCTGAAGACTTTTGGAGACCTGAAGTATTTTGGAGACCTTGAAAAGAAACAGTTTGAACGAAAATAATGGATTTTGTATATGGATTTTATGTGTATGGATTTAGTATATGAAATGTATGTGATCCATGTGATGATAAGGAATTTATGCTTCCGTAGGTTTATAGTTCTACTTTCGCTATATGTTTTCTGGATTCTGTACGGGTCTTAGATGTCATCTCTATTCCGAACTATTAGTATAGTTGATAGAAAAGGTGAAATATAAGCAATAGGGAATCATACGACGTCTGTGATCCTATGTCTACGATGAGAATTCTTGTTGATAGATATTATGATGATGTTATTCTGTATGTTTACAAGTCATAAGTAGGAATCGTATTTTCACATGGCCCAACTTCACAGGAGACTCTGTCTGTTTTTTCCTAGAATTTTACGTTGTTAATTAGGCTTAGGTTTCTGTTTTTTGTAATGACTAAAAATTCTGAGGATAAAAAAAATCCATTCCATCACATGGAGGCACAGCGCTTGATAGCTGCTCGAGCGGCCACTCGAGTGGAAAAATGTAAATGCACCGCTTGAGGGTTGCCCAAGGTGGGACAAGAGTAGGAATATCTATGAGGATTGCCACTTAACCGGCGCTCGAGTGCCAACAAGGTGCAAAAATGAGAAAGTACCACCTAATGACTGCTCGACTGGCATTCAAACGCTAGTCATGTGACCCGCATGTGACTTCTTTTCCTTCATATTTTTAAAGGGATTTTTGGGGTTTCCTTGGCAGAATGACGACAAAAAATAAGAGGAGAAGAGAGGAAGGAGAGGGAGGAGAAGAAAAAGGGGAGGAAAATCTTCCGTCCTATGTCGATTAGAGTAAGGGTAATTGTAAATTGAGCTCAGAAAAGTGTACTTCAAAGGCTATTTACTATTTTTACTGCTTTTCAGTATCCCTAAAATTATATTTATGCCCTATAAGCATGTTTTTCCATGTTCAGTATAAATAAAGCATATTTATCCTGATTAATCGGACAGATTTTATATTTACGAACATGTACTGCTATATATATCTTTGATTTCATGTAAATACATGCATTTGGTGTTCGTTTATCGTCTGGAAGTTTTGGCAAAACTGTAAGCACAAAAATGAAGGGATTTAATGGTTTTAATTCAAAATTTCTAATATATAAAAGTTAATCTGTAATGAGATATTATCCATGATGTGATTTATATTTGAAAAAGTTACATTAAATTATACTGATAAATTACTGTAAATTTTTGAAGTATACTAAAGAGTTATTATGAAATTCTGACTTACTTCTGAAGTTTAATAATAAGCTTTCAGTTAAGAAATAAGAAAAAAATATTTCTGATTCTATTAATTAGGACCTGAGACTAATATACAGTCAGGTTAGGTTCTCCGGTATGCCTTAGAACGTTATGGTGGTAATCGGGGATAACTGTGTCCATGGAATTATAGGTGGTCCACCCTTCCTTAGCACATTGACCACTATTATCGAATTATGCTTTTCTCATGATTTATTTATATATTTCTATTCCTTGGCATTTCTGTGATCTTCTGCATTATATTCTGCTATTGTTTTTGTAATCACTGTTTTATTACATTTATACTTTATATACAATTGTATCCGTTTCACTGCAATACATTCTGCATGAAAGATTTACTACATGCTTGCATGTACCTTGTTGGATTTCAACTCACTATTTTACCATTTTTTCCCCTAGATGAGACAGTTGAGTTAGTACCAAACAAGAAAGAGTGAGTTAAAGCTTAGCTTGAAGACATTCTGGAGACTTGGAGTATTTTGGAGAATTTTGAGAAGAGATAGTTTGAATGTAAGTACCTGAATTTTGTATATGGATTTTTTGTATATGGATCTTGTATATGAAATGTATATGACGCATGTGATAAAATAGGGATTTATGCTTCTGTAGATATTTCTTGATTCTGTACAAGTCATAGATGGCATTTCTATTCCGAACTGTTAGTATAGTGGATAGAAAATGTAAAATGTAATCCGTAGGAAATTATACAGCGTCTGTGATCCCATGTCCATGATGACAGTACCTATTAATGGATATTATGATGTTATTATGTATATTTGCAGGTTATAAATAGGATTTGTATTTCCATTTAGCCCAATTTTAGGAAAAACTCTGTCCATTTTTTTTTAGAACTTTAAGTTGTTAATTGGACTTTGGTTTCTTTTTTTTTATAATGATAGAATTATCTGAGGAAAAAAAAGCCGTTCTGTCATAATTGGTATCAGAGAAATGAGATGCCTTAGTATTGATCGATCGAAAAGCAAAAGTATAAGCTTAAATTTCTATAGGGATAGGTCGGGGTAGCTAAGGCAATTAGGATCTTTAGGAATTTGATCCTTAGTTTAGGTTTGAATTTCATTAAACCACTGATAACTCCTTCCCTAAATTTGATCTCTTGAGGTTTATAATGCTGTGCTTATTCTTGGATATAGAATCTAAGTTGGCCAGTAGTAGAAATCATAGGAATAATCATGGTGGTGCTACTACTCCCCATGATAGGGAGGCTGCATATGTGGATTTGTTAGAAAGAATGATGAATGAGATGGAATCTGTGGAGCAGAGACATATGGCTCTAGTCCTTGTACCTGAGCCAGCTCTGACAAATTCTGCTTCAATGACGTATGATAGATTTACAACAGAGTGAGCACTGAGATTTTTAGGCAAGCTTAATCAGACAAAAGCTAATGTTTAGCTAAAGAGAATGAAGAAGATTTTTGCCATGATTTGGTGTACCGATTAGGAGAAAATTACCTTCGTAGTGTAAAAGTTGGAGGGTGAGGTTGATAGTTAGTGGAGCAAGAAAAAGAGGGCGCTAGGCATGCCTAAAGAAGTAATTACATGGAAGATATTTGAGGATACTTTCATGAAAAAATATTTTCTGTCCAGTCTCTAAGATCAAAAGGAGCAAGAGTTCATGCAGCTAAGACAGGGGGGTATGACTGTGACTGAATACGACACAAAGTTCACGGAGCTATCCCGATTTTCACCCTATTTCGTGGAGGACTAGTTGAGGAAAGCAAAGAAGTTCCACCAAGGGCTACGAGACGATATTAGGAAGCAATTATCAACCCACAAGCTCCAAACCTATGCTGATATTCTGGATAGGGTGATTATTTATGAGAAGGAGATGGAGATGAAGAGATTCTTTGCAAAGAGGGCTACTGGCTGGATGAGTTTCAGTACTGGATCGAGTGTAGGGCCTTCAGGACCATCCAAGAAGGAAAGGACAGCTGATAAAGAGAAGAGCGTCATTCCAACTCAGTCAGTGGCTGGCTCACGAGCATTAGCCGCTGATTGTACTTTCTGTGGGAGGAAGCATCCAAGGCAAGCACATCACAAGGCATCAGGAGCTTGCTTTAGATGTGGACAGTAGGGCCACTTGGTAAAAGACTATCTATTACCTCCGAGGCTAGAAGGAAAGAAACCTACTATCACAGTTAAGGCCTTTGGGTGATTGTTCAGGACCTGGAGGCATCCCCAAATGTTGTGGAGGGTTCCCTCTCTATTTGTGGAGTTCCTACTTCTATATTATTTGATTCAGGGTCTACTCACTTTTTTATTTCTCCATAATTTGCATGCTGTATTGTATCTGCCCATGTGTTTTGGATTATGCATTGTTTGTGTCAACTCTTAGAGGATCCTCTGTGGTTACTAATGTTGTGTATCCTGGATGTGTGGTTGAGGTGAATGGGAAATATTTGATGGCAGATTTGGTGTTATTGAACATGGGTGATTTTGATGTAATTCTTAGAATGGACTGGCTAGCTGAATATTATGCCAATATTGATTGTTTTCTAAAAAGGATTTGTTTTGATATCCTGTGATGGAATTCTATTTATTCCAAGGCATTAGGAAGAAAGAGATGCCTGTATTAATTTCTGCTCTGCATGCCAAGCATTTGATAAAAGAATATGTCTTTCAGGAGAAGTTACCTGGAATACCTCCATACCAAGAAATTGAATTTGAAATTACCATCGTCCCCGGTGTTAGTCTGATTTCTAAAGCCCGTTATCATATGACCCTGGTTGAATTAAAAGAATTGAAATTACAATTATAGGATTTATTAGATGAGGGCTTTATTAGACCAAGTGTATCTCTTTGGGGAGCATTGATATTGTTTGTGAGGAAGAAAGATGGATCTTTACGACTATGTGTTGACTATCATGAATTAAACCAAATCACGATTAAGAACAAGTAACTGTTGCTGCATATCGATGATTTATTTGATCAATTATAAGGATCTCAGGTGTTCTCGAAGATTAATTTGAGGTTTGGTTATTATCAGTTGAGGATCAAACCAGAATATGTGGCTAAGACTGCTTTTCGGACACATTATGGCCACTATGAGTTCCTTGTTATGCCTTTTGGCCTACGAATGCCCCTACTACATTTATGGATCTGATGAATAGGGTATTTAGGTCGTATCTGAATAAATTTGTGGTGGTTTTTATTGATGACATTCTAATATATTCAAAGGATTATGAGGATTATGAGACTCACTTGAGGATAGTACTTCAAGTGCTCCGTGAAAAAAAGTAGTATGCTAAGATAAGTAAATATGAGTTCTGGCTAGAGAATGTGATGTTTCTGAGGTATGTGATTTCTGATGTTAGTATTTCTATTGATCCAAAGAAGGTGGAGGCTATTACAAACTGGAGTAGGCTAACATCTGTGACTGAGGTTAGGAGCTTTCTAGGCATGGCAGGCTATTACAAGCGTTTTGTAGAGAATTTTTTTACAAATTACTATGCCTCTGACTCAGCTACTGAAAAAAGAGACCAAGTTTGAATGGACTGAAGAATGTGATTTGAGTTTTCAAGAGTTAAAGGATCACTTAACCACCGCCCCAGTATTGATCATTCCAGAAGGTTCAGGAGGTCTTGAGGTATACTGTGATGCCTCTAAGACAGGTTTTGGTTGTTTATTGATGCAGGATGGTAAGGTAGTGGCTTATGGGTCTAGACAACTGAAAGTTCATGAAAGAAACTACCCGACTCATGATCTGGGGCTAGCTGTTGTGGTGTTTGCCTTGAAAATTTTGAGACATTACTTATATGGTGAAAAGTTTCCTGTGTATTCTGATCATAAAAACTTGAAGTATCTATTTTCACAAAAGAAACTTAATATGAGGCAACGGATGTGCTTGATTTCTTAAAAGATTATGACTGTGAGATACAGTATAAGCCAGGGAAGGCAAATATAGTTGCAGACGCATTGAGTTGTCGATCGAGTTATGTGGCTATGTTGCAAATTAAGCAGATGGAGATGTTGGATTATCTGATATAGTGTGATATCCAATGATATGCTCGGGGTGATAGGATGCTCCTATCTTATCTTTAGATCCAATCGGAGGTAATTAGTGAAGTTAAGGAGAAACAAGTGAATGACCCGTTTCTTGTTGATATTGTAAATGATCTGAATAGAGATTCTTGAGCTGATTTCAATATCTAGATTGATGGGGTATTGAGGTTTAGAGACCAATTATGTGTACTGGATGATAGAGAATTGAAGGAGAAGATTTTAAAGGAGGCTCACCGGTCTCGGTATACAATCCACCTTGGGGAGAACAAAATGTATCAAAATCTGAAGAAAACTTTCTGGTAGAGGAATATGAAGAGGGATATTATAGCTTATGTGGAGAAATGCCTTGTATGTCAGCAATTAAAAGATGAAAGGAGGAAGCCTTCTAAGTTTTTACAATCACTATCGATCCCAAGCTAGAAATGGGAAAATATTACTATGGATTTCGTATCAAGTTTGTTGAGAACTCCAAGGAATCATAATGCTATTTGGGTTGAGTTAATTGGCTAACGAAATTAGCTCATTTCTTGGTGATCAGGATGACTTATTCCCATGATAAACTGGCCCAGTTATATATAAATGAAATTTTGAGGCTTCATGGAATACCTACCTCGATTGTGTCTAATAGGGATCCATGTTTTATCTTGAGGTTTTGAGAAAGCTTGCGTAAGGAGATGGGGATAGAATAAAAGTTCAATACTGCATATCACCCCCAAATTGTTGGTCAATCGGAGCGTGCCATTCAAATTCTTGAAGATATGTTAAGGGCCTCGGTGTCAGAAATGAAGTGGACTTGGGACACTTATCAGGCACTGGTTGAATTTGCTTATAATAATAGTTATCAGGCTAGTATCGGTATGGCGCCTTTTGAGGCTTTATATGGGAGAAAGTGCAGATCACCGATTCATTGGAAGGAGATTGAAGATAAGAGAATTTTAGGCCCTAAAATCATGAAAGAAACTGCAGAGAAAATTAAATTGATTCATAATAATCTAAAAGTTACTCAATATAGGTAGAAAAGCTATGTGGATAGGAGGAGGACAGAATTGAGCTTTGAGGTAGGAATTTTGTCTTTCTAAAAGTTTCACCATCAAAGGGAACGTTCAAGTTCGGAGTAAAAGGAAAACTGAAGCCGCGGTTCATAGGTCCACTTGAGATTCTAGAGAGGATCGGGGAGGTAGCTTACCGGTTGGCACTACCACCTAGTCTGACAGACATACATGATATATTTCATGTATCGATGCTTCTGAAGTATGTCCACGATCCTGCACACATGATTGAGTATGAGCCCTTGATTATTGACAAGGATTTATCCTATGTCGAGGAGCCGATACAGATTCTGGATCGAAAGGATCAGATGTTACGCCCTAAGACCATTCCCTTGGTGAAAGTACTCCGAAGGAATCATTCACCGGAGGAGGCCACCTGGGAGCGCGAAGAGGAAATTTGAAACAAGTATCCCCACTTGGTTTCTTGCGGTATGTTACTCAGTTTAATTTTGAGGACGAAATTTCCTTAAGTGGGAGAAAGTGTGAGATCTTGATTCCAAAATATGATATTTATGCAATAATTATGTGAATTAAAATCATGTTAAGGCTTAAGCATAGTGAAAAATTTGATACCAAAGCAAAATGAGGCGAAATCGGCAAGTAGAGGCACAACGCCTAATAGTCGCTCGAGCGGCCACTCGAGCAAAAAAATATGAATGCACCGGCAGGATAGGAGCGGGAATAGCTACAAGGATTGGCGCTTGACCAGCACTCGAGCGCCGAAAAGGCACAAAAAAGTGAAAGTATCGCCCAATGACCGCTCGACCGGCGCTTTAGCGCCAGTCGTGTGACCCGCACGTGACTTTTTTCCTTCGTGTTTTTAAAGGGATTTTTGGGGCTTCCATGGCAAAAGGACAACAGAAAACGAGAGGACAAGAGAGGATGGAGCGAGAGGAGAAGAAAAAGGGGAGGAAAATCTTCCGTCCAGTTCCAATCAGAGTAAAGGTAACTGTAAACCGAGCTCAAGCAAGTGTATTTCGGACGTTATTTACTATTTTTATTGCTTTTCTGTATCCCTAAAATTATATTTTTACCCTAAAAGCATATTTTTTCATGTTTAGTATAAATAAAGCAAATTTTTCCTGATTAATCGGACAGATTTCATGCTTACTGACATGTACTACTATATATGCCTTTGATTTCATGTAAATACATGCATTTGGTGTTTGTTTATTGTTCAGAAGTTTTGGCGAAACCCTAAGCACGAAAATGAATGGATTTAATGGTTGTAATCCAAAATCTCTGATATGTAAAATTTAATCTGTAACGAGATATTGTCCATGATGTGATTTATATCTGGAAAAGTTATACGAAATTATACTGATAAATTACTGTGAATTTTTGAAGCATATTGAAGAATTGTTATGAAATTCTAACTGGCTTCTGAAGTTTAATAATATGCTTTCAGTTAAGAAATAAAAAGAAAAATGTTTCTGATCCTATTAATTAGGATCCAAGACTGATAAACAGTTAGGTTAGATTTTTCAACATGCCTTAGAACGTTATGGTGGTAATCGAGGATAACTCTTCCTATGGAGTTACATGTGGTCAGTCCTTCCTTAGGTTGTTAACCTAGAGAGTAGTTACTATTACTGGTCGGCTTTACTGTACTAAATCCCATGAGAAGAGATGTCCCATGAGAAGGGACAATTGTTACTGGCCTTGGATTTTGTGGAGTGAACACAATCTATCTTCGATTATTTACCCCCTCTACTAGTAGAGTCTACTGGTTGGGTCCTTTACTGATAGAAAAGGAGATTTTCTATAATTCATAGATTTTGTATTGGTTTTTTATTTTTGATTTATGGTTACCGATTTATGATTTTTGAAGACAGATTATTACCAAATTTTGCTTTTCTCATGATTTATGTATGTGATTTTGTTCCCTGGCATTTCTATGATCTTCTGCATTATGTTCTGCTATTATTTCCGTAATCCATATTTTATTGCATTTATGCTTTATAAGCAATTGTATCCATTTCACTGCAGTACATTCTACATGAAAGATTTACTGCATGCCTACATGTATCTTGTTGGGCTTCGACTCATTGTTTTATTATTTTTTCTCCCGATATGAGATAGTTGAGTTAGTACCAGATGAAAAAGAGTGAGTTAAAGTTTAGCCTGAAGACATTCGGGAAACTTGTAGTATTTTGGAGAATTTTGAGAATAGATAGTTTGAATGTAAATTCCTGGATTTTGTATATGGATTTTATGTATATAGATCTTGTATATGAAGTGTATGCGACGTATGTGATAAAATAGGGATTTATGTTTCCGCAGGTATGCAGTTCTACTTCCACTATATGTTTTCATGATTCTGTACAGGTTCTAGATAGCATCTTTATTCCGAACTGTTAGTATAGTGGATAGGAAATGTGAAATGTAAGCCATAGAAAATTATATGGCGTCTGTGGTCCTGTGTCTATGATGAGAGTACCAGTTGATGGATATTATGATATTATTCTGTATATTTGCAAGTTATAAGTAGGATTTGTATTTTCGTTTAGCAAAATTTTAGAGAAAACTCTGTCTGTTTTCCCTTAGAACTTTAGGTTTTTAATTAGACTTTGGTTTTTATTTTCTGTAATGACAGAATTATCTGAGAAAAAAAAATTATTCCGTCACATTATCTGAAAATAATTCAAACATAATTTATTTTCCAAATTCTTATTCTGAAATACAAATCCCTCCTCTTTTACATCGCAAGGGCTGGATGTGTGACAGAATGGATTATTTTTATCCTCGGATAATTCCGTCATTACAAAAACAGAAATTGAAACCCTAAATAACAACCTAGTATTCTAAGAAAAAACAGATAGAGTTTTCCTTAAAATTAGGCTAAACTAAAATACAAAACCTACTTAAAACTTGCAAATATACAGAATAACATCATAATGTCCATCAACATGTACTCTCATCACTATCACAAGATCCACAGATGCCGTATAATTCTCTATGGCTTACATTCAATATTTCCTATCCACTATACCAAAATTCAAAATAGAGATGTCATCTAGGACCTATAATAAAATCTAGAAAAATATATAGCAAAAACTGAACTATATACCTGTAGAAGCATAAATCCATGTTTCATGACATGCATATCATACATTTCATATACATTATCAATAGACAAAATCAAGTGATTACATTCAAGCTATTCCTTCCCAAAATCTTCAAGATAGCATTTAGGTCTCCAAAAGTTCGTTGGCTAAGCTTTCTCTATTCCTTCTCATTAGGGACAAGTTCTACTGTTTCATTTTGAGAGGAAAAAACAATACAATGAGCCAAAACCCAACAAGGTACAGTAAAAACATGCAGTAAATTCCATTATGCAGAACAGTTATGCAGATATAGAAAATCATAGAAATATTCAGGGGCAGAATAGTGCATGAAAATAGACAAAGCATAATTCAATAATAATCAGGCTTTGGAAATTATAAATTGGTAAACATAAATCAGAAGTCAGAAATCGATATCAAATCTATGAAATTCTAGAAATCTTCTTTTTCTAACAGAAAAGGATGCAACTAGTAGACCTTATTAGCTGAGGGGCAAATAATCGAGGATGGATTATGTTCACTCCATGTAATCCAAGGCCAATAATAGCTGTCCCTTCTTGTGGGGCATCCCTTCTCGTGGGATTTAGAACAGTGACACCAGTCAGTAACAGTAACTACCCTCTAGATTAATGCCCTAAAAAAGGGTGGACCACATATAACTCTACGGATAGAGATATCCTCGATTATCACCATAACATTCTAAGGAATGCCAAAGAACCTAACCTGACTATATATTAGTCATGGGTCCTAATTAATAGGATCAAAAATATTTTTCTTCCTATTTCTTAAGGGAAACTTATTAAACTTCAAAAGCAGTCAGAATTTCACTGTAACCCTTCACTATGTTTCGAAAATCCTCAATAGAATTTCATAGTAACCCTTCAATATGCTTCAGAAATCCACAGTAATTTATCAGTATAATGTCGTGTAAATTTTTCAGACATAAATTATAATATGGACATTATATCTTTATGAATTGACATTTATATGTTAAAATTCATGGATTTTAATCTCCAATCCCTAAATTTTCATTCTTAGGGTTTCAATGAAGCTTTCGAACATAAAATTGATGCTGAAATACATGTATTTTCATATACACACATACATACAGATATATATATATATATTTATCCTCACACACACAAAACACACACACTCACACATCAGAATGCACATGGCAGTAGCAACATTGCCAAAACACACACACACACACGGTGCATACACACACCCTCACGGCTGCAACACACACTACTCGTGCACACCCACACTTTCACTAGCAGCTCACACACAATTTCATGCACAACAGACAGCAGACACACACCACTACACTCATACACGTATATATATACACACATAGTACACAATAAATATGTATATACATGAAATCGAAGCTATACATTGTAATAAAAATAGACAAACATGAAATCTGTCCAATTAATCAAGAGAGATATGCTTTATTTATACGGAACATGAATAATCATGATTTTAGAGCAAAAATACAAATTTGGAGATACTGAAAAGCTGCAAAAATGAAAGACAACATTCGGAGTATACTTGCCTGAGTTCGAACTATAGTTATTTTTACCCGGATTGGATCGAAATGGGTGGATTTCTCCCTTTCTTTCCTTTTCTCTTCACGTTCTACTCTCTTCGTTTCTACTATTGGGCGTTGTTGGTTCTTCTCTTTCCCTAAATCACCCAAAATCCCTTTTTAAAATCAAGAGGGGAACAGGTCATGTGAAGGACCCGTGCCTCAGCACCCTCTTTTTCCCTCTGTTCCCTTCTTTCATTCTACTTCTCTA
>JAODPA010047286.1:0-11709 GCA_025585075.1 Nepenthes mirabilis | reverse complement strand
TTATAATATTTAATTAAATTTCATCACATTCAACCTAACCAAAATAATAAATAATTTCAATTAAATTAAATGAAAGTTCGGGATATTATATTAATACTTCAAAATCATATCATAATTGAGTAATGGAATAAGAAATGCTAAGGGGAATCAGAAAAGAATAGCAACAAATGAAGGAGAGTATAGAATATACTTTCTTTGACTCTTATTTGCCAAAAATTTCTCTTGGATTAGCTAAATTTTGAGTTCCTTAGCTTCCTCTCTCTTCTCCTCAATTGCTTGTCTTTTCTATCTCAAAATTCCTTGAAAAATGATTGAAATCAGCTCGGGTGGTCCTTTTATATAGTAATGATGCTTAGCATAGAATCATGCCCATGACAGGTGCTGAGTCACGGGTTTTGACACTCAAGCATGGCTTGGGCGTGCCTCACATAGGCCTAGTCTACCAACCAACCACTCAAGCAGTCCTTGAATGAGCCTCAAGTATTGAGAAATGGCTTTTGGCACTCACGTGTGGGTTAGACCTCCATTAGGTGCCCTTTCTCTTGATTTAATCCAGTCCAAATTTGACTTTTGATCCAATTTTTTTATTATCTTTTAACTTTAATTTTAATTATATTAATTTAATTAAATTAAAGACTCAAACCTTACACCTCTCTCAAAGATGGTGATGAAATTTGGGAAAGATGAACGACAAGCTTTTGTTAACCTAGAAGATGATATTGCCAAGGAAGGTGACATCCAATCCTATCTCTCAGGTAAGTGGCCATCAATCTCTGTCTTTGTTAATCTCAAGGATATCCTTACTAAAACCTAAGAATCATCTGTTATTGTTAAATTGTTTGGTAGATTCTTTGGTTAATAGTCATTATATGCTAAAATCCCTTATTTATGGAACCATAGTGGGAGTTACAAAGTAATCAACAAAGATCACAATTACTTTGTGATTCAAATTACCAACCTTGTAGACTATTCCAAAGTCCTCTCCCAAGGACCTTAGATGGTTTTCCAGCACATCTTACAGTGCAATAATGGATATCAAAATTTAGATCTATTGATAAAGAGGTTGTTTAGCTATAATCTAGGTTAGACTCTCAGGACTACTAGTGAACTATTACAGGAATGACGCCCTGTGGTTCACCGAAAAACTAATTAGTGAACCCATTAGGATTGATATGAACATATCGTTAGTTGACATAGGTAAATTTGTAAAAATAGGAATTAATGTCAATCTTTAAGAATCATTGCTGGCATAGTTTGTTTTCAATGGAAAGACTTTGAAGATTAAATATGAAGGATTGTTGGATATTTGTTTTGGCCATGGCAGACTAGGACATGCTTACAAAGATTGCACAATTCATTGGAAAAAAAAGGCACAAATGCCATAGGATTAGCAACATTAACTAAGTCAGGCCAATGGACTAGAAGACAAACAGGAAGTTGGATCATCCCCCTCTCCAATGGGTGACTATGGGCCTTGGCTCTATGCCCTTGATGGAAGAAATAACAAAGCAAGCGACAAGATTCATCTCTTCAAATAAAAATTAGTAGAGCGCCTATCAATTTAAGATTCTCTAGCCTAACTAACCCATAAGGGCAAGAAGACACAAATATTGATGGGATCTTATACTCAAAATCTATCTTAAACTAACAAATTTCCTAGCAAACTTTCTGTCCCTTAACATCTTCATCCAAAAACCTCAACCCTAAAGATATGAATCCACAGCACACCAAAAGCCTTGACCTTCCCTCCTCCAAGCATCTTGGCACCATTAATAAGGATAACCTAAACAACATTTCCAACATGTAACCATCTAGCTACAACCTCGCTAGCATCCCAAAGTCTACCCATAGGCTACACAACCCCCTTGATCATGAACCACATGTCCTTGACACCACCCATCTTACTCCATCACAATCTCCCATAAATCCTCTTCCCCCAATGGTCACAGCATCCTAAATGAAGCAGCTGCAATGGAGTTTGGTTGCATAGAGGACCACTCTTCGATTGCTGGTGACATAGAAAGAATCATATAAGAAAAATTAGATTATGACATAGAGAATGTTTCCTATCCCTTATGGAAGATTGATTATGCGGATCATTCCCTAGAACTACCACAAAGCAGCTACAAAAGGTTTTAGAAGTGAATTCAAAGAAACTAGATTGGCTCATAAGTTGATGTTGGTGATTATTTAGGAGCCATGACTAAGTGATATCAGAACTACTAAAGTCATTAGAAGACTAGGGTTGAATGGCATTACCATTATCAATGCATAGGGCTTCTTTGGAGGATTTGTGTTCTTTAGCACAACGAGTTGATTAGGGTTGAAGTTATTGAGATCATAGATTAAGCTATACACGTTCTTATCTCGGATAGTGGAATTAATCCTGATTGGATGGTGACAGGCATTTATGCCAAACATAATCTACAACAGAGGCAGCGACTATGGGTGGACATGGAAAAGTTGGGTGGAAACTACTTGCTGACATGGTGTCTTATGTGATTTCCATGATATCATCTTCTCCAATGAAAAACAGTGTAGAAAACCGACAAATCTAAGGAAATGCCAATACTTTCAAACAGAGCTTAATGTTTGTGGCCTCTTCGATTCGGGCCTTGAAGGGCCTGAGTACACTTGATGAAATATGTGTGAATCACAGGGCTTTGTTCACAACGACCTTGATAGAGCAGTGGCCAACGAAAAGTGGAGAAGTAAAATATAGACGACTATTGCCAATAATCTTATCAGAGTTACATTTGACCATGGGCCTATCTTCCTTGATATTGAGAGCTTTACCATCTTGTAGAAGTCCTTGAGGCCTTTTAGATTCCAGGTTATGTGTACCAGACACCCAATGTACAAAGAAATAATTGATGAGATTTGAAGAAATTCAAATGGTAACATAGTTAAAAAGGTTAATAATTTAAAATCTCAATTATTGGATTGGAATAAATACACTTTTGATAACTTGTTCAAAAGTAAATTTATATTAGCCATGGGCTTCAAAGGTGTTCAAAAGGTCCTTGCTAGTGTTGACTCTACTTACTAGCGTGGGATTAAATCAAATCTTCTTTGCCAATATAGTGAGATCCTAAAAAGGAATGATATGATTTGATATCAAAAACTAAGGCTAAATGGGCCCTCTCATGGTGAGAGAAATATAAAATTCTTCTTTTTTACAACCACCAATAGAAGAAGCAAAAATAATATATCTATGCTGAAAAATGAAGATGGTAGTTCGGTCAATGACAATGATAAACTCAATAGGGATATTATTTAGTATTTTTAAAAGATTTACCATGACCTTACACTACTAGAGATAGATAATCTTCATATTAACTGGCCCACTAGTATGGATTTTGATAGGAGGATTTTGGAAGCTACCCTCTCTATGAGGAAGTTAAAAAAAATAGTTCTCAAGCCGAATGGGCTACATGCTTTTTTTTTCTAAAAAATAGATAGATTAATAGATGTCATATCATCTAAAAATATTTTTTAAATAACTAAATAATATCTATAGAATATTTATGAGATATGTAAAAGCTTGGCAATATGGCTCATGAAATGTCTTTATTGACTGCAGGCAATTCATGAAAGAAGTTGTTCTTCAAGGCGGGATTCCATTCAACAAAGCGCATGGAATGGCGACGTTTGAGTACAATGGAGAGGATGCTAGGTTCCATGAGATCTTCAACAGTAGCATGTCTAATCATTCAACCCTTATAATGAAGAAAATCCTTGAGGCTTGCAAAGGATTTGAGGGCCTATCCTCATTGGAAGACGTACGTGGAGGGATTGCAGCTACCCTTAATATGATCATATCCTAGTATCATATAATTAAGGGTATCAATTTCGACCTGCCTCACGTCATCAAGGATTCTCCACCTTTTTCTAGTATTCTACAATTTTTTATTTAGAAAGAATAACTCAAATTTTAATCTAACTAGAACATACAAATGTTATTTCTAATTAACTACTACATATTGTTGAGTTATAAAGTTTGATTCACTTTTATTTGAAATAGTGCCTATTTTGAGAAAAGGCATGAAACCCATCTGGTCACTGGTCTCATTGTGCACGGTTTTGTCTTTGAAAATGTCTAGAAAGGAGAAAAAAATCTTCCTATTTATGTGTAAGAAGTTATCCCTTTACTCATTTAACATAAGACAATCGTCCTTACAATATAAACACAATAAATAGATGATCATGATATTGTATTAGAGGCCTCAATATGATTTTTCACATATACCATGATTGTTGAGTTTTGAAACCGAGTCGATTGTTATTCAAGGTATTGTTAATTTTAGGAGAAGGTGTGCAACACATTCAGTTGTGAACCTTGACTTGCACAAATTTGCCTTTAAAAAGGTATCTTGAAGGGATAACAAAAATCTTTATATTCATAAAAGAAAGATAATATTTTCCACTCATCCTATGTATGATATTTTACCCACAACATAACTCTCAATAAATAGATATCCATATCACCATATTGGAGGTACCAATATAGAATATCACATTTGGTGCAATTATTCAATTTGGATGTTGAGCCCATTTTTATTTAAAGTATTGCCCATTCTAAAGGAAGACGGGAGATATCTCGAATCGCTGGCTTGTGTCGTGCATAATTTCATTGTTGAAAAGATGACCCAATAGTGGAGAAAGTCTTCCCATTTATAAGTTGGAGTTCATCTATTTATTTAATAAGTATGAGATAATTCATCCTATAATAGATATAAATCATTAGATTAATTATATTTTTCAAGTGTGTAGGTATTCAACACGTAGGAGGAGACATGTTCGTTAGTATTCCACAAGGTGATGTTATATTCAAGAAAGTGAGTTTGAATTTTCACGGCATTTTCTCATTATTATTTGTAATTGATGCATCTGGTACTGTGGCTGGCCTATTGTTAGTTCTGCAATAAGTGAGCGGCCCATCAGAGATATATTCAAGCCCAACACAAGTCTCAAGGAGTCCCAAGCAGGGCAACCCAATAGCTCAAGCCCAATAATTTCTTTTAGCCAAGAGTCCCACATTGCTTTTGCAAGATGAATGCATCTGTGAAATACACTATAAAACCAGACTATCTTAAATTTGGGAGGATAAGCTCTAAAAAACTTAAAAAGCTCAAAGAAGCTTAAAATGCTCAAAGAGGCTGGAAGAAGCTCAAAAAGCTCCATGGGCCTCCACATGGCTCAGAGAAGGGCGTAGCCGTTGCTAGCCAATCTCCGACGAGAGCAGACTAGTGGCAAGGTCCCTCAGCCCTCCATCTAGCATGGAGGTCCTCAGCCCTCCTTCAAAGAGGTCCATAACCAAGAGGTCCTCAGCCAGGTGGTCCTCAGCCATCCATCAAGCATGGAGGTCCTCAACCCTCCTTCCAGGAGGTCCTCAGCCATCTTTCCAACATGGACGTCCTCAGCCAGCAGTCCATCTAGGAGGCCCTTGGATCTCCATCCAGTATGAAGGTCCTCAGCTCTCCTTCTAGGAGGTTCCCAATTAGGAGGTCCTCAGCCCTCATTCTAGCATGAAGGTCCTCATCCATCCTTCAAGGAGATCTCCAACCAGGAGGTCCTCAACCCTCCTCCTTTCAACATGGAGGTCCTCAACCCTCCTTCCAGGAGGTTCCCAACCAGGAGGTTCTCAACTCTCCTTCTAGCATGGAGGCCCCCAACTGTCCATCCAAGAGGTCCTCAGCCAGCAGTCCATCTAGGAGGCCCTCAGCCCTCCATCCAGCATGGAGGCCCTCAGCCCTCCATCTAGGAGGTCCTCGGCCAACCCTCCATCCAAGAGGCCCTCGACATTCCTTTCAGGAGGTCCTCACCCTCCTTCTAGCATGGAGGTTATTAACCTCAACCCGGAGGCACTCAGTCGTCCATCCAAGAGGTCCTCAACCTCAACCTGGAGATCCTCAGCCCTCCAACTAGGAGGCCCTCAACCTTTCAGCCAGGAGGTCATCAACTTTCTAATCAGGAGGCCCTCAATCTCAGTCAGGAGGCCCTCATCCTTCTAGCCAGAAGACCCTCAACTTCAGCCTGAAAGTCCTCAGTCCTCCAACTAGGAAGCTCTCAGCCCTCCTTCCAGGAGGTCCTCAACCAGGAGGTCCTCAACCCTCCTCATTCCCTCATGGAGGTCCCCAACCAAGAGGTTCTCAACCTCCTCCTTCCAACTTGGAGGTCCTCAATCCTCAGCCAAGAAGCCATCAACCTCATCCTTGAAGTCCTTAACCTTCCAGCTAGGAGGTCCTCAACCTCAGCCTGGAAGTCCTTAGCTTCCAACCAGGAGGCCCTCAGCCTTCTAGCTTGGAGATCCTCAGCCCTCAACCTTTCAACCTGGAGGCCTTCAGTCTTCCAGCTTGGAAGTCCTCAGCCTTCTAGCCAGGAGGCCCTCATCATCAGCCTGGAGGTCCTCAGTCTTCTAACCAATAGGCCATCAACCTTTCAGCCTGGAGGTCCTTAGCCTTTCAGCATGGAGGTCCTCAGCCTTCCAATCAGGAGGCCCTCAACCTTCCAGCCAAGAGGTCCTCAACCTCAGCCTGGAGTCCCTCAATCATCTGTCCAGTTATGAGGCCCTCAGTCCTCTTTCAGCATGAGGACCCACAACCCTTCATTCAGCGAAGAGGCGCTCCACCCTCTTCTGCCACAGAGCTCAGTCTTCCGCAAGGTGAGCCGCCTCTAGTCTTCCGCAAGGTGAGCCGCCTCTCCGCCGGGCGCACCACCAAGCCGTCCTCCACGGGCAAACAATCAAGCCACCCTCTGCCGGGCACTCCGCAAGCGCACCATTAAGTCGTCCCTCCACCGGGCGCACCCACAGAGCTCAATCCTCCAAATACATCTCAACATTCACTATGCTCAAACTACTATAGAGAAAAAAGAAAGAGAATGAATGGCTTGAGTATACTATGTAATATCTTTGTAATCTCCAACAGCATAGTTAAGCTATTTCTTGGACTAAAGTTTCGTGATTTTTTTCTTCTCATAGGGAAGGTTTTCCACGTAAAAACTCTGTGTGCTTACTTCCTCGTACTCCCTCACTCCCCGTCACCAAATCGAGTCCTCGTCCACAAACTTACATTCCATTTCTTATGTTGCACAGATCTTGCCTGAAAAAGGGTCGCAAACTTATCCAAGTCATCGTCCATACAAGTGCGTAAGGTCCGAGGATGCAACATTGGCGCCGTCTATGGGAACGCGACAAAAGGTCTAGCGTCTCCCCTCAACACTCAATCTCTTACACAACTGCAATCAACACTCGAGTTTCAGCTAGTACTATGGCTCAAAGCATAGCCTCCCATGGTGACGATCCCTCACTGGGTAGCCATGCCTGGGGGCTCCATCCTCTAACTCCAAGATGGTCGAAGTAGATCGGCATCGCACATGCAAGCCACTATATCAGCCGGAGGCGAAGTCACCCATGGCGACGACCCCCCTACGGGTGGCCATGCGGACGGACAATCAACCCTCCGAAGTGGTACATGCAGACCATGCACCCCAAACGACAAGCAAGACCCGAGGGCATAACACGTCGTCTACCACCAAACACCTACGACGATTCGATGCTGAATCCAAGTAAGCCTTGCATGTATCATACTACCTACTTGAGTCACGTTTTCGTTAATAGAATAGTATTATCCGTTGATGTGAATGATTACATAATTCAAATCATACGCTACTGAGGCTGCTCCTAAGTCAAGTGAAAGCAACCCTTTCACTTGCTCTAAAACTCGTCCATATCCGGGCAGTCCAAGAGGTCGAATTTAAAACTTGGCTATATCCAAGCGGCCCAAGAGGTCGAATTTAAAACTCGACTATGTCCGAGTGATCCAAGAGGTCGAACTTAAAACTCGGCTATATTTAAGATGCTCAAGAGGTTGAACTTAAAGCTCGACTATATCCGTATGACCAAAGCTCGGATATATCCGAGCGGCCCAAGAGGTTGAATTTAAAACTTGGCCATGATGCCAAGAAACCCTAGAGGTTGGACTTAAAACTTAGTGGGCTTAAAACGATAAGCATATGACGACCCTAGAGGTAGTATCTTCAGCCTAAGACGGTCGAGAGGTTGAGAGGTTCAAACATTAAGCTAACGAAAGACCAAGTTTCTTTAATGGCATGTTATAAAAAAATCATGCACACATAAGACAACCTGGAAGAAGGATTGCAAAAGAAAAGTGAATTTCATTCACACTTGAAGTTTACAGTGTACATGTAAAATAAAAAAAGGGGGAGCAGCAGAGCTGCCGGCCTGTCTTAGCCACATAAGGACGGCACTGACTAAAGAAGGCGGGAGATATGCCGTAGAGATCCTCCCTCCAACACTGCCAGGAAGTCTTCAGCCCTCCTCTCTCTAGCAAGTGCAGGTCCTCTTCCAGCAGGCGAGGCGCCCCTCGGAGCACCATGACCCAAAGGTGGCCGGATGATGGTACCTGGCTCTAGCAGACCCGAAACTGATACGGTTAGCCATTCCCTAACAGAGCGTCATGGCCGACCGTCGCAAGTCAAATCGCCAGAAGTATGATGATGCATCATTCGGACGAACTTCAACTTGCCAGCAATTATGCGACCTTGGAACGGGTTACCACCTTCTTTCAACCAGCTACTCTCCCACGAGCGCACCCATCTACAGTTATCCCCAGATCAGACGAACCTAGTAGGACTAAAATCTGCATGGTAGTCGATAAAGGAAAGTGAGTAAGGACCAAAACAGTGATGTCTCATCATTATATGCTGGTGGTTAAAATTTTGAACCACCCGATATATGGGGCTAGTGATGGGTCTGGTGCTGAGGTTGGCCCAAGGTCTATTCTGCAATAAGTGAGCAACCCATTAGAGATATATCGAAGCCCAATGCATGTCTCAGGGAGGCCCAAGCAGCACGGCCCAATAGCTCAAGCCCAACAATTTCCTTTAGCCAAGAGTCCCATTTAGCTTTTATAAGATAAGTGCATTTGTGGAATGCACTATAAAGCTAGACTCCCTCAAGCTTAGGAGGACGAGCTCAAAGAAGCTTAAAAAGCTCAAAGAGGCTTGAAGAAGCTCAAAAAGCTCCATGGGCCTCCACATGGCTCAAAGAAGGGCATAGCCGTTGCTAGCCAATCTCCGACAAGAGCAGATTGGTGGCCAGGAGGCCCTCAGCCCTCCATCCAACAGGAGGTCCCTAGCTAGGAGGTCCTCAACCCTCCTTCAAGGAGGTCCCCAGTCAGGAGGTCCATAGCCATCCTTCCAGCATAGAGGTCCTCAGCCAACCGTCCATCTGGGAGGCCCTCAGCCCTCCATCTAGCATGGAGGTCCTCATCCCTCCTTCTAGGAGGTCCCCAGTTAGGAGGTTCTTAGCCCTCTTTACAGCATGGAGGTCCTCAGCCCTCCTTCAAGGATATCCCCAACAAGGAGGTCCTCAGCCCTCCTCCTTCCAACATGGAGGTCCTTAACCCTCCTTCTAGGAGGCCCCCAACTAGGAGTTCCTCAAGTCTCCTTCCAGCATGGAGGCCTCCAACCGTCCATCTAGGAGGTTCTCGGCCAACCGTCCATCTAAGAGGCCTTTAGCCCTTCATCCAACATGGAGGGCCTCAACCCTCCATCTAGGAGGTCCTTGGCCAATCTTCCATCTAGGAGGCCCTTAGCCTTCTTTCCAGGAGGTCCTCAACCCTCCTTCCAGCATGGAGGTCCTTAGCCTCAACTTGGAGGCACTTAGTCGTTCGTCCAAGAGGTCCTCAACCCTCCAACTAGGAGGCCCTCAACCTTTTAGTCTAGTAGTCCTCAGCCTTCCTACCAGGAGGCCCTCAACCTCAGTCAGGAGGCCCTCAGCCTTAGCTTGGAAGTCCTTAGCCTTCTAGCCAGGAGGCCCTCAACCTCAACCAGAAGGTCCTCAACTCTCCTTTCAAGAGGTCCTCATCCAGGAGGTCCTCAGCCCTCATCATTTCAACATGGAGGTCCCTAACCAGGAGGTCCTCAGCCTCCTCCTTCTAGCCAAGAGGCCCTCAGCCTCAGCCTGGAGGTCCTCAACCCTCCAACCATGAGGCCCTCAGCCATCCAGCCTAGAGGTCCTCAGCCTGAAAGTCCTCAGCCTTCTAGCCAGGAAGTTCTTAGCCTCAGCCTAGAGGTGCTCAACCTTTCAGCCTGTAGGTCCTCAGCCTTCCAGTCAGGAGGGCCTCAGCCCAACCTGAAAGTCCTCAGCCGTTCATCTAGTTATGAGGCCCTCAGTCCTCCTTCAGCACGAGGACCCATAGCCCTCCATTCAACGAAGAGGTGCTCAGCCCTCTTCCTCCACGGAGCTCAGTCTTCTGCATGGTAAGCCGCCTCTCTATCGGACGCAGCACTAATCTACCCTCCATGGGCACACAATCAAATCACCCTCTACTGGGCGCACCTCTAACCCACCCCTCTACCGGGAACACCTCTAAGACATCCCTTTGTCGAGTGCATCTCTAAACCGCCCTCTGCAGGCACACCATTAAGCTGCCCATTCACCGGGCGCACCCACGGAACTCAATCCTCAAAATACATTCCAGCATTTACTCTACTCTAACTATTATAGAGAAAAAAAAAAGAAAGAGAATGAATGGCTTGAGCACACTTTACAATATCTTTGTAATCTCCAGTAGCATAGTGAAGCTATTTCTTGGACTAAAGTCCCATGGTTTTTCCTTCTCATTACAGGAAGGTTTTTCATGTAAAAATTTTGCATGCTTACGTCCTCGTACTCCCTCACTCCCCGTCACCAAATTGTATCCTCGTCCACAAACACACATTCCATTTCTTGTGTTACATGGATCTTGCCCGAAAAAGGGTCGCGGACTCAGCCAAGTCCCCATCCGTACAAGTGCATAAGGTCCGAGGATGCAATAGTAATATATTTGTTAATGTAGTGAGCTATATAAAGAAAAGAGCAAAAATAATTGTCCATTTAGATATACCTTAGTAAAAATAATAATCCACAAGATTTTTTTTTTTCATATGTTCATGACCACATTTAGTATCCATTACCACATAAATTAGAACAATCAATATAAGTTTAAGATGACATTGTTTATTATTGAATTTTAGAGACAAATATTTCCATATAGACTTATTTGGGCTGCCATCCTTTGCCCCTACCTGTGGCACAACCAACTCTTGCTATTATATATTATTTTTGATGTAAATTAAATAATTTAATATTTATTTCTTGATAGTGTATATTTTGTTCTCATTTTATTCTATTTGACTAACCAAACATACTAATAGCTAGACATGAATTTCAGTAGTGGACATGCCATGATTGGAGCGACGAACACTGCATGAAATTATTGAGAAACTGCTACACATCTCTTCCCCACCATGGTAAGGTTATAGTGTGCGAGTCTATCCTTCCAACTGCAGTTGAAACCACCACTGTTGCCAAGGCAGTCTTTCACCTTGACCTGATCATGTTGGCTCAAACTACCAATGGTAAGGAGCGGTCGGAGAACAAGTTCGAGGGCTTGGCCAAAGGAGCAGGATTTCAAGGTTTCAAAATAATTTGTTCTGCTTATAATATCAAAGTCATGAAATTTCTAAAGAAGAATTAAATTTCACTGAATTAATTCTATAATATGTTTGAATTTCCAAGGATGGAATAAGAAAGCAAGCAAATTTATTTTGTTCGCTGGATGGTTTAATTAGTTCGGTAAGTTTCATATGTAAGTCATTAATAATTTGAAATAATATTAAAAAAAAATTCCTGTTATAAAT
>JAODPA010047275.1:0-11710 GCA_025585075.1 Nepenthes mirabilis | reverse complement strand
TTTCCTCGAGCCACCTTTTCTGGTGCCCGACGTAGGGACGGTTGCATGTGGAGGCCCCTACTGTGGCTACTCTTGCCGAGAGTAGAGTATTTGGAGCAAACGGTTGTTGGTTTGTTTCTACTCCATCAGTTGTTGAAAGAAAGGTGCAGGCACCCCGCTTGTTGTCCCGTTAACCAGGGTACCAGCAGCATGGTTCTGGTCAGGAGAAGTGACGCTAGCTTGGGCTCTCGTATCCAATATTGCGGATGAGTCTGGCAGTGAAAAGAGGGTGTTCTTGGGAGTATGGTTGGCTTTTTGTAAGCATTTTCCATAGACGGCGTCAATGATGCGTTCCTGGATCCGAATTTTAAACAGATTCGGGTTAGTCTGCTTAACTGGTTCTGGCTCCATTCACCAAGTTAGGATCCTTCACACCACTATACAAACAGGAAGTTAGTGTGACGATAAAAAGTTATCCCATCGAAAATATTCTGACGCTCAAGTCAATAAGAAAGCCTTCAAAATCTGGGAATGTGCTGAGAACTTAATTTGAGAGGGCAAGAGAGAACATGTGGGAAGGGAGTGTTTGGATGTCCCGATAAAAGAGAGGCATGGCCGTCTCTTGAATCTGGGACGGTGAGAAAGTAGTAAACGGCTATAGGGAGTACGTTTGTATGCCTTCGGACCTCTGAGTATCAGCAGAGAGTGTCTGGGTATCAGAGAGCGTTAGGTCTCTGAGAGAGAGAGAGGTTAGAAGCGTAGCAGCCTGTTTCCATGAAAGCGTAAAATGAGAGCATATCAGAAAGCCTATTAGAAGGCATACCCGAGAATGAAAACCCTATAGCTTATTTGAATGGTGGCAGGGTAATCTTCCCTGGTTAGAAGGCGTGATCCCTGTGCCATTTTGGGCGGCCTTCGTTCTGTAGGAAGGCGTAAGTTGTCTAACTTGCTGAGATTGCTTCCTTTCCTGGCGGTTAGCAGCTTTCCAAACTGCTCACCTTCCTTTCATGCACTTTACAGTTGGAAAGCTCCAGTTGATAGAAAATTGGGAAAATCTGGCGCTTCCTTATGGGAAGAGCGCTAATTTTGTCAATATCCTATTTGGGTGTTAGCTGAGTTTAAGGAAGGTGCAAGTCAGGGAAAGATATTTTTGGGCCTGCTGCTACAGTGATTCCAGTCAACGCTTGAGTTGACCGTCCTGAATGTGAGTTGGTCAACTGCCTGTGCCTTAGTCAGTCAACACTGGCATTGACCATCAGGCGCACGTTTGGACCTTTCAGGATTTGGGCCTTCACCTCCTGTTGGGCCAACGTTGGAATTGACCGTCCAACAAGCCATTTGGATCTTCTTTGACTATTAAGCCAGCCTAATTACAATATACCCATCAGATATATATAATTTCTAAGATATTTTAGTGTTGGAATGTATCACTTCTTTGCGAGTTTGATTACATACTATTTTTTGCTTCCATGGTTGGCGAGATGGTTTTGTGTGATATTAGTGCAAATTTTCATTTGAACTATAGCTTGGAGTGTGCCTTGCAGGAATTCTCATGTGATGTTTGCATTATTTTTCGCTTGAGTGAAATTCTTCAAGGTTGATTTTGTGATGAAGCTGTAAAACAGGGGCTTGTACTGAAGACCTCCATATTCATCCCATGTGATGAGAGATAGAGCGGTGACACACGAGTATAAATATAATGTTCTAATTTTAAATAAAATATATGAGTCATTTCAAAATACTTGAAGGGCGTTGAAGGAAGAGAGAAAAAAGCACAAAAATAAGGAAGGGAAGAATTTGCCAACCATTTGGACTTGTAATTAATTTCTGATATTTACCAATGTTAGGTATACTATTCTAGCTCTTACGTAGAACGTTGCCAATTATTTCATCTTGTTTGACAATAACATAACATAATGTACATCAATGCAAACTGTTGCGTCCTGAGGGTTCCTGGTTGTCGTACGGATTAGGGAGCCTTTAGATTCCTCGTCGTCTGGAGGTGATCACAAGCGGTCCAGTCTCCGTCTCTTTGAACCTAGGCCCTACACAATACAACTAACAAATGAGAGGTTAGGGGTCTAGCAGGATTTCTCTCATCAAGGACGCTTAAGATTGTTGTAGAGCAATGAGCGGGTGGTAGAAGGCCTGGCTCCCCGTATGCACCGTGATGGGTGGCTGACTTCCTGTCGCCTGAGAAGTCTAAGGAGTTTTGATCTAGAAGATAGTTGTAGAGCTTAAGATTGTTGACGCTGGGTCGATTATCCTTGATCCGATTGATTCTCTCCCCCTTTTCTTCATAGAAGAAGAAGGGTTTTATAGGCCCTCTGGTGAGGGGCTTTGGGCCCGAGAACCCCTATTGCAAGGGTTCATTGGCCACTGCTTGCTGTTGGCGATTGCCATCATGTCAGTTGTCGTCTAGCGGCGGCAAGTAGGCTGCAAGGCGCTTCCGGCTACGCTTGGTCTGCTTGATCTCCCCCTTGTGCTGGGATTGGCGAGGTGACTATGGGTGGCCACCTCAGCCACTGTTGGTAGTATTGACCTTTTTTCCATTGGCTAGCTTCTCCTGCCTTTCCGCCATTCCCTGGTAGCTATATTAATGAGTTGTAGGCGGCGTCCATTGGCTGCTGATCATGGGCTGCCACGTAGGTCACCCGGCAGCGTTGGTCCTTAATCGCCCATCAGGCAACCGTTCCGTGGGTTGGGGTTCGAATCTTTTTAGGCCTTTGTCCCAGACCTAACACTAGCCCCCATGCCTAGGCCGACCAGTGGTCATGGCCTAGCATGTCCGTTGGGTCCAACTCGTGGTCACCCAGTTTCCCTCGATATGTGCCAACGCTTGTTGTCTTCTGAGCTCGCACCTTCCCCAGACAGTCGCGCAGGCTTTTCTGCACTGCAGCGATTCGGTGCCTAGGTTGAGACGATTCAGACACCTGAGGTTGCGTCTGATTTGAGGGCTTCCTATTCCATGAAAGACATCTGCAGAACAGCGCGCCTTGTTAAGCATTAGAAGTGTGCCATCTTGCCCATAAATAGGAGGGTTCCCTGAAGGGTGCAGTTCATCCTTTGGCTGACTTCAAGGGAGCAATGTGAAGGTCTTGGCTCGACCCACCCCTGGTGGGAATCTGCAAAGGAGTTGGATGGACTAGCTGAAGATCAGGAATTTTTCGGTGAAGACTGCCCTCATGCCCATACTGTGGTCGATTCCTCATGCTAATGAGGGTGGCTGGGCCACTCTACTGCTGTCGTGCACCTCCCATTCACGCTGTGACTCATCCGGCGTGCTGTGGGATCACGGCAGAGCCATCCTGGGGGTCTTTTCAACCGGTGAAGCGTGTTGCTCGTGGTCTCCACGTCACTTGGTTCACGCATTGGCTCCGGAGGAGGCTCAGAGGGGAGCCCTGGCGAGGGAATTGCAAGGTTTTTTGCGTCCCCATCGGAGGCTCCTGAGCTGGGTGTTGGTTCCACCTCGGTGGATAACATTGGGTTCATCTCCAACGGAGGCTAACCAACACGCGGTTGTCCCTGGTGCCTTAACTTGTTGGGTAACCAGCGGCAAGGCCGCAGTGATCTCATGTAGGACACGTTCCCAAGCTTACTCAAGCATCCGGGGCAGTCGCTGTGGGGTCTAGGCCCCTTGCCATATCTTTTTCCTCTTTCCTATACTTTTGCTGCTGCAAATCTTGTACTCTGTAAGGAAGACCTTGAATAATAAAAGAAGTAATCTTTCGTCTTTACTCTTCTGCTTGTAGTGCGTACTTTCTCTTTCTAATCACTTCCTATGGTTGCATCGCACTCTGTTTCGTGCGCCTGAGTATCTCCGGGCGCTTGCGGTCAATTCTGTCGGTTTCGTCCCCTAAGTCTTAATGCAGACCTTCATCGGGAAGACGCGGTTCAAGGGAGGCCTTTGATGTCTGACACCGTGGAGGTTTGAACGCCGGTGGCGGCAGTCACATCCACCCGTCTACTTGGTGCATTACTTCGACGAAGCCAAGAAGATCAAGAAGACGGCCGGTTGGTACACCATAGTCGACAGATAGCTCTATCGCCACAGATATTCGACTTATACCTCCAGTGTCTTACTTCTGAGGAGACAGACTATGCCTTGAGTTAAGTCCACCTCGGGATATGTGGGTCACACATCAACGACAAAAACTTAGCATTTAAAGTCATATGCCAGGGATATTACTGGCCCACAATGAAGGACGCCCTAGAGTTTGTGAAGAAGTGCGAGAATTGCCAACTCCATGACAATCTTCACCACCAGCCGCCTGCGGAATTGAGATCCCTCCAAGCTCCTTTGCCTTTCGCGCAATAGGGACTCGATATTCTCAACTCATTTTCTATCACCACCGGGCAAAGGAAGTTTATCATCACGGGTATAGACTACTTCACCAAGTGGGTTAAAGCCACCACTCTGGCCAAGATCACCGAGTACAATGCCTTAGAATTCGTCCACCAAGGCATAGTGCGCAGGTTTGGCATTCTCGAGGTCATCGTGATTGACAACGAAATTCAATTCTCAGGAAAGCGCTTCACCAAGTATTGTATCAGTTTTGACATTAGATTGGTCCATACTTCAGTAGTATATCCCCAGACAAATTGACAGGTGGAGGTCACCAACCGTACGCTACTCCACGGTTAGAAGAACAAGTTGGAAGACACAGGGGGCTCTTTGGTCGACGAGCTGCCCTCTATCCTATAGTTATACCGGATACTCCAAAGAAACGAACCCATGAGACACCCTTCAATCTCTGCTATGGGACTAAAGTGGTAATTTTAGTTAGGATCGGGCTCCCAAGCCTTAGAGTCAAAGCCTTCGACCCACTCGGTAACTCCAAGAAGCTCAGGGAACACCTAAACTTGCTGGAGGAAGCCCGCGACATAGCCAAGATGCGGACAGCAACCTACCAACAATGAATCGCCCACTATTACAATAAGAAAGTAAAAGCGCGGCAATTCAAAATTGAAAACTTGGTCTTACGAAGTATAGAGGCTACTGGCAGGACCACCAACCAGAACAAGCTTTCCCTTAATTAAGAAGGCCTATTTCTTGTCTCAGACTTTCTACAAAATGGAGCATATAAACTCCTAACCCAAAATGGTAGGTTGGCCCCACGGATGTGAAACGCGATCCACCTAAAGCACTTCTTCCAGTGAAGACCCAGGTAGGTCATCTGTGTAACATAAGCATGCTTGTAACATATATTGTGATCAATAAAAGAAAGTCATTTCTCACTTGCATTGTGTTACGTATCTTTTTCTTTCTTTTTCTTTTTCCATATAAATGCTTTCTTACAAGTTATACAAAATAAATGACCTAGACTGCCCCTAAGTGGGATGGATTTTTACCTGTTCGTAATTAAACCCTGATCATCCAGGCGGTCCATAAGCAGTCGAATTAAACCTTGGTCATCAAAGTGCCCTGCAAGCGGTCGAATTAAACCCTGATCATCCAAGCGGCCCATAAGCGATCGAATTAAACCCTGGTCATCCAAGCGGCACATAAGAGGTCAAATTAAACATTAGTCATCCAAATGGCCTGCTCACAGTCTAATTCCAAACCTTAGGGGCTTAAATGGAATGCATGACAACCTCGTCCTACAGGAGTTAGCGCTATCAGTCTACAACAGTCAACATCTCATGAGCAAAATGCTCTATCCAAAAGCTAGTCACCCAAAATCAAACATGGGCAGCAACACTCAAGCCTCAACTTACGATCAACTTGATACGATTTTAGGATTTACCCTGATGTCTTCTTGAGGATTTAAACCCATCTGAGAACGCAACAAACGTCTCCAATGTTGTGAGACGGATGACTAACTTGCATGAGATGCACCAAGTAGGCCGGCTAATACAAAGGGCAAGTAATTAAAGGGACAGCTAATGAAAGCGACATCGTGGAACGTAATATGTCAACAGAACTATTGTTTTATTGAAAATAAAATTGCGCATATAGTTACGTCAAAAAGTAAAAAGCAATAGACACAAAATCTAAGGAGCAAAGCTCCCTGGAGGAAGCGGGAGAGGCCCCTGTACACTTTGGGACTAGTCCATGAGGCTCTCACGTCACTTGGCAGTACGATTCACTAGGTCAAGGATACCGATAGGAAAATTGAGATCCACCAGTTCGACAATGTGGCAACTGATGTTGATGCCTTCCCATAATCGTGCCAACAGCGCCTGAGAAACCTCATGAGGACGTATACAAGTGGATAGCTCGTTCTCTAATAAAACTATCTTTTTTAAAAGCTCGTCAGTACGCCCTGTAATCCCGGCAGCCTCCTCTTTCAATCTCACAGTTTTTGCTCTCAACTCAGACAACTCTAACTAGAGAGCGGTCTTCCCCTCCTGGTGTAGGTCCACCTCCTCCTCAAACCAGGCAATCTCTTCCTCGCGATCCTGGATCACCAGGTCCCATTGATGTAGTTCCTTGCTCACTACGCCCATAACCTTTGCCTCCTACCGGAAATTAAAGAAGTTAAACCACAATAGCAGAGGAAGAAGAGAAGGGAAGCTTCGAAAAGTTACCAGCCAGACTTTTCGCTGCTTCCTTACTGGTTTGCTCCACAACCTTGGGTCTGATGGTGGAGGATTTGGACTAGCAACCTCCTCCGCACGCTCCGCTGAACCCTCAGCAGCAATCTCCTCCGCCAACTCTATGCTAATGTCAACCACTTCAAAAATCTCTCTGATGGCTGGCTTACCAAGCATAGAAGATGGCTCCAAGGCTGGCTCCTCTAGCTCAGCTAGCGGCTCATCAGCAAGCTCCATCCTGGTGGCTGCAGATGGCTACTCCATCGGCGCAACTTGTGTCGCCAAGCCCATAAGCTGCGATAGCACAATAACAACGCCACTTGCGATGGCACGCAGCATGGCCCATGATCATCCACAGCCGTCTCTACTCCAGAGCGCTCTCTGGCTCCAGTGAGTCGTCTGGCTGCTAGGTAGTCCAGTCCTATAGAGGATGATGAAGAAGGCTCTATCCTCATGGCCCTCTTTTTCTTTGGACTTCTGGAAGCGTCACCTACGGAAAGCGCACTGACTGCATCAATGGCGATAGCGCCAGCTTTCCTCTTACACTATGAGGCATCCGGCAGTGGTGGTCTAATCTTCTAGACTACAGAATGAGGTCCCCAATGTGCTTTCATGGCTTCCTCCCTAGAAACCAAGTGATCTCCCCCTAAACTCGTTAGGGTATTCCCTCACTAGTTCCAACAGTAGATCCACAGTAGCCACCTCAACCTTCTTGGACATCTCGGTGAAAGTACTGGGAACCTTGGCCCCATCTCGGGACAAGGGCCATGAGTCACCGACACACACGATGAAGTAACGGTCCTTCCAATTCTTCAGCGAATCGTAGATGGCCTCACTGATGGGAAGGTCTCTAGAGGACAGAGAGATCCAGTTCCCACTCTGAGTGAATCGAAATATCACCCTAACTGCCTCTTTCGTCAGCATCTGTGAATGGTGATGTAGGAAGATACATAGTGAGTAGAGGTAATGCACGCCATTGGCATGGAGCCATGCGATAATAACTCTAAGCACTGTAAAGACGTCTAGTATCTTCTCTGGGACGGGGATGCGAAGCCCACTCCTCATATGAGCCTCGTACACAGTGATGCAAACCTTATGAAGAAAGCAGGCACTGTCGTGCTCACTGGGCATCACGGAGACGATCTCACATGGGATGTTGAACTCTACACATAGCTCTCTCACCTCGCCAAGGGTAATCACAAAAACAATCCTAACAACAAAAGGAGCCATGGAAATGAGGGTAAGAAGAGCAACAAAGACTTAGAAAATTTTTAGCATGGAAAATTTTCAGCAAAGCAATCTCAAAACAGTCGTTGATAAGGCAACACCTCAAAAAAGTATGCCCAATATGGTAAACACGTGTCGCTTCTGGAAATGGCGCACTCAAATCAGATCTCCTACAAAATTAATTACCAAGATCGCAAATTCACTGCGTGTTGATACGTGGTAAACTTTTCGTCTCACAGTCCGACGTCATGATAGCGCGTCATTTCAATTCCCACAAGTTCATCGAATCCTGATCAAAATGGTTAACGAATTCGATCAATGCTGCTCTTCCCGCTCAGTTCTCCGAATTCTGGCCTGAACGGTCAACAAATTCGGTCAACACTTCTATTCCTATTAAGTTCTCCAGATTCTTATCGGGATGGTCAACGAATCCAGTCAGCACTCCCTCTAGCCAGTTCCCTGAATTCTTACTAGAGCAGTCAACAAATATGGTCAACGTTTCCTCTAGCTTTGTTCCGGATTCTAGCATTACGGTCAGCAATCACAAGCAACACGCTCAGCAGTCCAAGAGCCATTGCAAGTTTCTTCACCAAGCTTTCTCAGACAAGTTGTCCAGCTAGAAGCATCCCATTGTGAACATTCTGGAAGCGGGAGACCCAGGCTACCAGCATGGGCAGCTAATGATGGGGACACTAGTAATGGGTTGCTCGATCCTCAACGGCCAATTTCTACCTGGACGGTCAACAATAGTATTGACTAGACAAAAGGCAAGTGAGCCCGTAGAGGCCCAAGAACATGACGGCCCATTAAGGCCTAGAACGGTCAATACTTTCGTTGATCAGGAAGGCAGCCAATAGACTGGCTGAGGCCCAGGACGCACTTGGCCCAGACATCAATTGATCCACGTGTCCATCTCAAAACCATAATAGTCATCTGTCCTAATTTTTTGCATCTCTAAGAAGGCAAACTTCACTGTAACGGTTACCTCTATGATTAATGCGCATCCCAGGAAGAAGGCGTCAGAATCTGTGCATTGTCTGCTAAAAACCCTAACAATTACAAAACGCAGAAGGAAGGAGATGATCCTCTTAGACCGTTACAACCACGGGCAACGATCACGCCTGCGCCAGAAAGCGTGCATCAATCCTCTCTGCATAAAGAAGGAAACCCATGGCCTTGGCTATTAAAAGCCATGGGAGCTCCCTTCTAATCAGGGACTCTCAATTACACTCTCGAAAACGCTATAAAAATGCCCACAAAAGCCCTCAAGCGAGCTCAAGCTCTTAGAAGCTCTCTAACTCCCTCGAGCCTCCTGGTGCTCTCATCTCTCTATTACACTCTTAGTTACACACTCTCTCTCTCCCAACGAACTCAGTACTTAGAGAAGCTACTCCTCACAAGTAACAACAAAGCTACTCTTCCCACGAGTGCGCTTTTCCACTTACAAACACTCTTCTGCATCCATTTCTGTATTTTTTGCTTCCACCTTCTTTTTTCAAAATGTTGATTACTAATTTGAGTATCGGAGTATTTTCAATCAGATCAAATCCCGCCGTCACGTAACTTCTTGTTTAAAGTTGTAATGTATAGAATCCAAAGCTCAGCGAACGAAGATTGGAACCCGAGTGATCCAAATATATTTAAACTTAGATCCAGGATGCATCAAAAATCATAAAGCAAAATTACAAAAAAATTCACAAGGGAATCAACAGGTAAATATAAAACTAATATCTCTCTAGGACTTGCCAATGCCTCTCACTCTTGGGTCTTCCTCCATATCCATTGTTAGGGCATTTTGTCAATGTCCTGAATTTCAATTCATTCATCATATATACAATGTGAACCATGCCTTTTACCCCCTTTAGGGATCATAATTAGTTTATGTTTTTCCCTAAGTTTGTGATCTATAATGTGTATAAATAAATGGTAATGGATCTGTGATCTCTAACGTGCATCTAGATTGAGGAAATCACGTTTCTTCTTATCCCTCCCCTCCCTAAAAAAAGATTATCCATTTTGATGCATCCCTAGAATCCAGGTTCAGCTTGAGGAGATTCAGTTAGATCTTTCAAATTCTTCAACATTGATTTTGCACGCTACAATAAGAACAAAAACTTCAAAGGAGATGGGACTCACGCCCTTTGGCCTTTTTTTTAATACTCAAGTCAGTCCACTAAACTTAACTATCGAAATTGTGAAGGAAGAAAGAAAGCGAAAGTGCAACACAGTGAGAGTCAGGGAATGAGGAAGATATTTGGTTATGGGTCACTCCCGTGTGGGTCCATACCCACTTGATGTGGCGGATGGAGGTAAATATTCTCACCGCATGAAGAAGGCTCAAGTTGCGCCTGTTGGGTGCTCGAGCCGCGTTTCCAACAAGCCCCCACTCGCTGTTCGCATGAATGTCACTTGAGCCCAAATTCCAGTAGCATGCCGCGCGCTATACGCCCATTTGGATTTTCAATTAAGTTCCAGTTTTCAGTAATCACACGTACGAAGTTCTTACTGCTGAAAAGAACATCTGTCAGGTTTTATCTCTATTCTTACTCTTTATATTTCTTGTACAGGTTGTACAAAGTTAGTTGATATTGATTCTTGTAATTTGGTATTTGTGTAACCGATCAACTATTGTTAGTAAAAATTTCAGACTCTGCATTCCGTGGTTTTTCTCTCTCGTTTCATAGGTAATTTTTCATGTAAAAATCATGCCTTTTTAGTTTGTGGTTGTTTATTGTGTGCATGCTATCATCTATTACGTATTTCCTCACGGTTTAAATAAGTATTTTTAATTCTAATAAAAGAGAATGCTAAAGGATTAGACTCCGAAGCATTTGTTACTTTTATTTTTAAGAAATTAACTCATTCCCTCTTTTTTCATTTTTTTTGATCTTCACTTTTAGGAAGAGAGGGTCACTATTTATAATAGTCTTTGGAAATAGTTACCCAACAGCGGTTCCCCTTTTGGGAGGTTCTTCGACAAATCGGTTATCAACAGTTGAATTAGTTGCCCCATTGCACTTTTTAATTTTGTTGACAGAACGGTTGTTAAATATTTTGGCTTGAGTAGTTCACCGGTGATTATTGGAAGGCATGCCATAGATTGGGCAACACTTGGCGCTTATTTGTCTTGGTATGTTCTATTTAAATTTATGACATCTTTGGCTTCGGTTTCATGGCCGTAAGATATTGGGCCTTTGTCACAATTGGGCCTACAAGTGTTGTCATAAATTTGTATTAAAAATAGGTAATATAAATAATCAATAATAAATTTAAAATCTACAAAATAATTCTCCAATATAACCTCCAAATAAAATACCCAAATCTAGGCATGACCAGACAAAATATTCATGCAACCTCAATGCCAATAATAATAATAGATAATAATTTCAACCGTAACAGAATTTCTCTGAACGACTCATCTAGATAATAAAACTATCACAACCTGGTCAAAATATTCATAAGAAAAAAAATGAACATCCAATCAATACAAACCACACTATCAATCTAATGTAAATCAAATGCCATAATAACCAAATAATAAGATACTTCAAATCATGATTTTATAACAGTAACATATACTAATATTAACCTATCTATCTTCCCGTCAATACCAAAATACATTCAATACAAATACAATCTAATTGTAAAACTAATACTTACGAAATATAAACGAAATCTCTATCAACATTTGCATTCGAACTCCCAGCAATATATCCATAACCCTTTAATTTGGAAACGTTAGAAATAATAAAAAAGTGAGCCAAATATTCAGTGAGTATCAGCATATATGTACATAACAAAATAATATGTCCATAATCAAAACAAAGGAACAAATTGATAAAACAAAGTCCATAAAGGTTGAAGTCCAAATATCCAATATATCAAACCATTAATTATCCAAATGTAGGCTCGTACTCAAAGTTTATAATCTAAAAATAAAGGCTAAACAATCTAAATGCACGAAACC
>JAODPA010047264.1:0-11710 GCA_025585075.1 Nepenthes mirabilis | reverse complement strand
CCAAATAATTAAGGTACCCATGTTCCTAAAACTAGGGTTCTAATTTTCCAAGTCCAAATCATGTATAAAATTCAATTAAAATGGGTGAAAGCCAAGGGGTGCGGGTTAGGGTTTTGTGGTACGAAATACGGCACAAATTTTACAAATTGAACATGAAATCAAAATATATATATATGCTCAATGCATAGGTATTATGAAATAAAAACATGGACGGGTATCGGGACGAAAATACCCAAGGGGATCGGGATGAACAATGTGAAAAGAAAAAGAAAAGGGTATGAATGTACTTGCCTTAACTCGATCTACCATTTCTCCAATTAGCTCTAAGTCGGATTCAGACTTGAAGTCCTCGTTCTCCGCTTGTCTCTCTTCTCCTTCCCATTCCCTCTCTCCTCTGTCTCACTTTCCCCGCATGAAATGATGCAGAAAAGAATCGTACCCACTCTCATTTTAGTGCCAGCCTCTAGCGCTCAAGCGCTCAGCAGGCGTTGCAATGCTATTTCGGGCCCCTACGGTGCCGCCCGAGGCACCCAACGAGCGCCCCTTGACATGGCCTCCTACCGCTTTCGAAACCTAATTTTTTTCACATGAATTAAGCTTAATGTATTAACTTAATTTTTTACAATAATGATATTTAGAAACCGGTACAATATAAGTAAATCGAGGCAAAACCAAAGAATAGGTGGATCCAGAATCAAAGAATACAATACCAGATGTACCACAAATAGAGAGAATACCTTCCACCATACTATTAGATGCCTTCACCTCACTAGTAGACATCGTAAAGGCCTTGCCCAGAATAGAGGGCTTAGACACAAGGGCTTTCTTTTGGTGGGGACAATCCTTGATCTTGTGTCCCGATTGGCCATAATAAAGCATATGTCCAATGCATTATAACAAGGCCTAACTCCACGGAACTTCAAACAATATTGACAGGGACTAGCTAGAGCTTTCTTAGTCAATACGGATGGACTGGTCTTCTTCCCTTGATCTGATTGCTTCATCCTCTTTGGCGGTCTTCCCGTACCTGTACTAGAGCTCGAATCAATACCACTCCTACTCGACGTCCTCTTCTTAAAAAATTCCTCTTTCTCAAGCTATTTCTCATGGATTAGAGCATGGTCTAGCACGTCACCATAAGTCGTTAGCTTTAAGGTCACCAATTGCTTCGCCCTCCAAACAGTACATAGCAAATAGTATTCGGTCCTCTTTTGGACACCGAATGACTGCAAACACTTTCTTCAATCGTTGAAACCATGTATCAGCCTTAATTGGGTTTGGCTTATCTATAAATCCTGAAACTCTCTCCTAGATAAACCAATCATAAGCAGATGGTCTAGGATGGGCAGGAGCTTGGACCGGAATTGGAAATGATACTGGAGCAAGATTCCTTTGCCCCATATTCTCTATGATGTCCACCATCCTCCTCAACAGGTTCAGGTACTAAGCCTCTTGGTCACATGGTTGGCTGCCTCCACGTGTAACTCTTTGTCTAGGTGGTATGGTTAGCTACTGATATCATTTCTCAAATAAGAATGATACGAGTTAGAACACATTTAGATACTAACTAGGACATTACAAACTATGCAATCAAACATAACTATCGACCTTATCTTAGCCATAATCTAAGTTATGCAAATTATGATAATTAGAACTATCCAGTCTAACTTAAACATCCTATGCCTACATTTACTTCTCCTGTCTAGCTTATCCTACCCTAGGTCTCCACATAAAATTAAGTTTAAGCCTAAGGCATCTCCTTCTCTGATACTAAGCTATGACGGAGCATATTCTAACCAAGATCCGGTAAGATCCCACCTGTAAAATATCTGTCAAACTAAATACAAACCTATACTATATCTCTATACAATATATATATATATCCACAAATAGAAACACAGGATCCAAAATCACAAATGTAATGCATGGTTTAAATGTCGTTTCTTCGGATATAATGTCGGCACATAGAGATGCCACCAGGTTCCTAAAGTCAAACCATAAACAACTTGTGGAAGCATATACAACCATCAATACATAGCAAAAACTAAACTATCTGTACATCATCAATATATGAATATACATCAATACATATCCATCAGAATATACAAAATCCTTTGGTACATAAGTACAAAACTACAAAATCTAAGTCTACAAAATAATCTTTCAATTCGCAGCCTAACCAATAGCTAATCTCTACTCTGTCTCATCGGGTATAAATTCGTACTCATCTGAAGGCAAGAAAATAGTAAGGAGTGAGCCGAATTCTTAGCAAGATACAATATAATCAAGGACAATAAGCTATATATTTAAAATAAATCTGAAGAAGGGAATAGGAGTATAATACAGATGCATAAACATAAAACGTGATTCAATATATTTTTTAAAACACATTTATTTTCTACGTCTTATTTTTGATTCCTTTAAATTCTAAAATATGCAGAAATTTCTTTATTATTTAGGGATTAAGATTAGTAGATCTTACCAACTAATGGAGTACCCGAACAAGAAAATAAATGTGTATGTATCCACACATTCTAAGGTGCTGCCCATGAATCTCAACTTTAATGTCCTGTGACAGACGGTATACCGTTCACCCAATATACGAGGCTAGATAATAAATACCCCCATAGCATCTCCCATGGCTCAGGAGCATTCCTCAGTTTACCACTGTAATATTCTATAGCATACTGAGAAATATTACCATTTGATAAAAAATTATTGGTCTAATTTTATGATTACTTATTCTTAAGGGAAAGTCCACCATATTCTTATACAAAATTTTCACTTCCTGGAGAACGGTTCATTAAACATAATAAATTATGGAGTTTCCTTAATATACTTTGCATAATTCTTATATTTCTTAGATACAAATACATATTGTCATTTGCTTGGGAATTTAAGTCTTTACATAACTTTAAATGCATGCATAGATTAAAAATAAGCTTAAAAAAAATTAGAAAATCCTTACCACATTGAGTTAAATAAAATTTCATAGCTTCCTAACAATAATTTTCTTCATAAAAATTATCCAACATAATTTCTAGAATATTTAAAATAACATATACAAAATATATGTGAATAAACATCAAATATTCACGTTCACAAGCTAGAGTTTCAATTTTTTAAGGCTAAATCATGTAAAAATCTCAAAATAAACAGATAAATATAATGGGGCGCAGGGTTAGGGTTTCCACAAAGCACAATACCACGTAAAACTATCAAATTAGACACGAAATCGACAAATAAGTATGCTCAAGACATGGATTTTATAAAATATAAGTTTAGACGAGCATTTGAATAAAAATACCCAGGGAGAACTGAACAAAAACTATAACAAGAGAAAGAAAAATAGATGAGTTCACCTGCCTCAACCCAATCTATAACTTCTTCAACTTGCTCTAAACCGAAAATGAACTTGAAGCCTCGATCTCCTCCTTCTCTCTCTTCTCCTCCGTGCTCTCTCTCTCCTCTCTCTCTTCTTTTTTGAAAAAAATGACCAAAAAATTACGGTGCAGGTATATATATCCTGACTAGTGCCCAAGCGCCAGTCGAGCACTACTCGGGTGCCACTGACCTCGAGATCCATGCCTCAAGCACTCATCGGGCATGCCTCAGGCGTGCCTATTCTAGAAAATGTGACCTAAGCACGCCTCGGGTATGCCTTGGGTGTGATGGTTCTGCCAAACGTGCCCTAGGCGTGCCTCGGGTGCCACTCAGGCACCGGGCCTTCCACTTCTGATTTTGCTTTTGAAACTTATTTTTTACATATTTTAAACATAATTTTAATTATATTAACTTAATTACTCCTAATTACTATATTTTAAAAATCGGTACCTTACATTTTGCTTGTAGGAATCGAAAATATCAGGTCGAGGGAGAGGTTTTGGAGGCCGCTCTCATCCAAGCAGGGAGGAGGAGTATTTGAATATCATGGGAAGAATGGCTGATATTATGGAGATGATGGCTCATGGTCAGTGCAACCCTGAGCTAGCCCTAGCCCTTGTTCCTGCTCTAGTAAATCTGGGAACGATAGCTTATGATCGATTCACTGCTAAGAGGGCATTGGAGTTTTTGGGAAACCTCAACCCATCGAAGGCAGAGACATGGATCAGGAGGATTGAGAAGATCTTCACTATCATTTATTGTCTAGAAGAAGATAAGGTGGCTTTTGTGACATTCAAGTTAGAGGGCAAAGCTGACCACTAGTGGACAAAGCAGAAGAGAGCTTTCGGCATTGCTAAGGACTAGATTACCTCAGAGATGTATGAAGAAGTGTTCTTGAAAAAGTATTTTTTGACCAGTTTATGTGAATAGAAGGAGGACGAGTTCTCACGGCTACGATAAGGAAATCGGACTGCAGCTAAGTGTGAAGCTACATTCACAGAGTTGTCCTATTTCACCCCACACATAGTTAATAATGAAGCCAGAAAGGCTAGGAAGTTCTAGTTCGGACTAAGGGATAACATTAGAAAGTAGCTAATTATGCACAAGCTGCGAAATTATAACGAGATTTTGGATCTAGCTCTTTTATTTGACAAGGAGCTCGAGAGAGAGCAATATTTCAGAAAAAAAGCTGGGAACCATGGAGGTTCGGCTTTCAGTGAAGGTTCAGGGTCTGAAGGATCTTCCAGGAAGATGAGGTCAAATGATAAAGGAAAGAGGACGGCGGAGCAGCAAGTAGCACTAAGTTCGCCAGTGATTGCTGATGTATGTGAAAATTACAAGAAGTTTCATGGAGGAAAGACATGCTACAAGTGTATTTGAGTCTGTTTCAATTGCACTAAGCTTGACCCATGATCAAGGATTGTTCCCTTCCCAAGTGGCCGATGGAGAAGAAACCAAATGTCTTGGGGAAGGCCTTTGCACTTACAATCTAATATGCCGAGGCGTCGCCAAATGTAGTGGAAAGTACTATCAATATCTTTAATGCTCCTGTGCATGTTCTTCTAGATTCGGAATCCACCCATTCTTTTGTGTCCCCAAAATTTGCATGTAAATTGTTATCCCATTTGAGAATTTTGGATCATGTTTTGATTGTGTCTACGCCCACAGGATCGTCTATGGTTACGGACATCATGTGTCCGAGATGTGAAGTCTGAATTAGCGGGTTGTAGTTGGTTGTGGATTTGATTCTATTGGAGATGTATGATTTTGATGTAATCTTAGGTATGGATTGGTTGGCGAGTTATCATGCCAGTGTCAATTGATTTCATAAGCAAGTTCACATCGCCATTTTGGGATTTGAATCATTCTATTTCAAAGGTGTGCGGAAGGAACCACCTTGTTTTATTTCAGATTTGCACACTCGTCATTTGATGAAATCCGGATGCCAAGCCTACTTGGCTTATGCCTCCACAATTGGAAGTCATGGTATGCTGACCAAGGATATCATGATAGTTAGCGAGTTTGAAGATGTCTTTTTTAAAGAATTGCCTAGGTTGCCACCCCATTAGGAGATTAAATTTGAGATTAAGGTCGCTCTTGGTTTGACACTGATCTTGAAGGACCATATAGGATGGCGCTTGCTAAATTGAAGGAATTAAAATAGTAGTTGCAGGAGCTTCTAGATAAGGAATTTATTCAACCGAGCATATCTCCTTGGGGTGCCCTGGTATTATTTTTCAAGAAGAAGGATAGATCATTACTGCTTTGTATTGATTACCAGGAGCTGAACAAGATTACCACTAAGAATAAATACCCGTTGCCGAGGATCGACGACATGTTTGATCAATTGTAGGGAGCGTAGGTATTTTCCACGATTGACCGTTGTTCGGAGTATTATCAGCTGAGAATCATGAAGGAGGATATAGCAAAGATGGCCTTTCGAATGAGGTATGGGCATTATGAATTTCTAGTTGTGCATTTTTGGTTGTCAAATTCCCTCGATGCTTTTATGGATTTGATGAATCGGGTGTTTCAGCCCTACTTGGACAAATTCGTTGTTGTATTCATTGATGATATATTAATTTATTTAAAAAGTTATGATGAACATGATATGCATTTGAGGATTACCCTCTAGATGCTTCGGGAGCAGAAATTATATTCCAAATTGAAGAAATGTAAATTTTGGCTTGAGGAAGTAGCATTTTTGGGTCATATTATATTAAAGGGAGACGCTTCTATAGATCCAAAGAAGATCGAAGCTATTGCTAATTGGAGGCAACCGTTAATGGTGACCAAAGTCTAGAATTTCCATGGGATGACGAGTTATTATCAAAGATTCATAGAAAATTTCTCCGAAATTTTCATGCCGCTGACCTAGTTAACAAGGAAGGATGTTGTTTGGACAGATGAGTGTGAGCAAAGTTTCTTGGAGTTGATGGATTGATTGACATCCGCTCCGATCCTGGTGATTCTTGAAGGATCTGGTAGATTTGAGATTTATTGTGATGTAAGCAGGATAGGATTAGCTGTGTTTTGATGCAGCATGGGAAGGTGATAACCTATGGATTAAGGTAGCTACAAATTCATGAGAAGAAATACCCGACACACAATTTGGAGTTAGTAGCAGTAATTTTTACTTTGAAGATTAGGAGACATTATTTATGTAGTGAGAAATTCTTGGTATATTCGGACCATAAGAGCCTCAAGTATATATTTTCATAAAAAGAGTTGAATATGAGGCAGAGGAGATGGATGGATTTTCTAAAAGATTTTGATTGTAAAATCCAGTATCAGTCAGAAAAAGGCAATGTAGTAGTGGATACTCTCAGCCGTTAAGCTAGTTTTGTGGCTTATTTGAGCATTAAGAAGATGGAGATGTTGGAGTATATGAAACAATGTGATATTTGGAGGTATGACCATGGTAGTCGGATGATTCTATCGTATTTTCAAATTTAGCTGGAGATATTGAGGCAGATTAATGAAGATCAGATGAGTGATCTGCTCTTGGCTAACATTGCTGGAGATTTGAACCAAGACTCCATAGTTAATTTTAATGTCCATGCTGACGGAGTCTTGAGGTTCCAAGATTAGATTTTTATACCAAATGTCAGAGAATTAAAGAAAGAAATCATGAGGGAAGCTCATCAGTCCAAGTATACGATCCACCTGAGGATTAATAAGATGTATCAGGATTTGAAGAGAAAGTTTTGGTGGAGGAATATGATAAAGGAAATTGTGGCTTTTGTAAAAAAATGTTTGGTTTGCCAGTAGTTGAAGACCAAGTGTAGAAAGCCATTCAGTCCTTTGCCACATTTGCCTATACCTAATTTGAAATGGAAAGATATATCTATGGATTTTATATTGGGATTGCCTATGACACTTAGGAATCATGATGCCATTTGGATAATTGTTGACCGCCTCACAAAATTGGCGCATTTTCTAGCCATTTGGTTGATTTATTTGAGAGACTGGTTAGCCTGGATATATATTGATGAGATAGTGAGATTGCATGGAGTTCTGAGAACCATCGTATCAGATTGAGACCCGAGATTTGTCTTGAAATTTTGGGAGAGTTCACACTATGAATTGGGAATGAATTTGATGTTCAGCACCGCGTATCACCCTCAGACAAATGGGCAGTCTGAGTGAACCATTCAGATTTTAGAAGATATGTTAAGAGCTACGGTGATGGAGCTTAAAGGTAATTGGGATGATCACTTAGTATTGGCAGAATTCGCTTATAATAACAATTACCAGGCAAGTGTTGGGATGGCCCCATTCAAAGCGTCATTGTGAGATCTCGATCCCAAAATGTGATAATTAGAATATAATTAAGTCGATAATGACCAAGGATTAGGTTTAAAATGTGAAAAATTGAGTTCAAAAGTAGAAAGAGGAAGCTCGGCCTTGTAAGGTATCGGTTTTCAAGGTATGGTTAATATGGGTGGTGAGGTTTCAGAATCCCAAAAGATAGTAATTGGGAGGTAATTAGGTTGAAAACAAGTCAATTAGGGTCCAAGGGTACTGGAGGAATTGGATTAAAAGCTCAAAAATCCGAAATTGGCAAAATCGGCGATCGAAGTTGTAAACGGAGAAACGTTGGTTCGTAAATAAGATTCCAGACTTTAAATTATGATAATCATGATTTCTTAAGGTCATATAATCAAAATTAGGGTCTAAGAATGTGAGAAATTGGGTTAAAAGGGTCAAAACGGGTCCCGAATGGCGAAAACGTAACGTTTTCATGCCACAGATTCAATGTGCGCTTGACGAGCGCCCTGACTAATATATATACGCGTGCACATTTTTTTCCCTCGGCATTTCGGCCTCCCACGAGAGAGAAGGGGGAAAGGGAAAGAGGAGTAGAGGAATCTACCCATTCTACTCCGATTCAGGTAAAAATAACAGCAGATCAGACTCAGGCAAGTGTACTCCGAACGTTATTTACCGTTTTTACAGAATTTTAATACCTCAAATATTGTATTTATGTTCTAAATCCATGTTTCTCTATGTTCTGTATAAATACTGCCTGTTTCTGTAAATTAATCGGACAAATTTCATGCTTACATATATATACTGCAACATATGGCATCGATTTCATGAAGTTGCATGGATTTGGTATCCATTTATCGTTCGGAAATATTATCAAAACCCTAGGTATGAAAATGAAGGGTTTTAATGATTTTTACCAGTAATTTCTGTTATATAAAAGTTAACCTATATTGAAATAAAGCTCATGATATATTCTGTATCTAAAAGTTTTATACGGATTTATACGGATTAATTACTGTAAACTCCTGGAGATAAACTGAATGGTTTTTAAACTGTTTCTGTATATTCTAAAGCTAAACTGAGGGATTATAAACTGTTATGGTATATTCTAAAATGAATTTGAAGGGTTTCAAACTGTTACTAATTATCCTGAAACTAACTGAAGAGTTATTGTGAAACTCTAACTGATTTCTGAACTGAAAAAAGATTTTTAGTTAAGAAAATGAGAAGAAAATTGTTTCTAATACTATTAATTTGGACCTAGGACTGACATATGGTCATGTGAGGTTCTCCGGCATGCCTTAGGACATTACGGTAGTAATTTGGGATAACTCCGTCCATGGAGTTAGACGTGGTCCGCCCTTCCTTGGGGCGTTAATTAATGGGAGCAGTATGCTGATCCTGGAGGATGATAATCCTTCATTCCTAGAGGAAATAATAATCCTTCGTCGGCTTTGAGTTGTGTGCCGTAGAACATAATTGGTCCCTGTACAACACTGATACTAGCCCTGAATGTGTAGAGTAAACACAATCTATCCCCGATTATTTGCCCCATCGACTAGTAGGAGATGCTAGTTGGATCCTTAGGATATTTAACTAGAGTTTTTTTATGAAAGCACTGAGATTTGGAATTGCTTTATGAAACTGTTGCATGTTTAAATGGAATCATGCTTTGCTCATATTTTCAAGAATTGCTTTTGTTCTTCTGATACAATTTTAATGTGTCTTTCTGTCCTCACATGACTTATATTTTCTAGAGATCTGTTTATATGGAAATTATGAATTTCCTTATTATTATCATGCATGTTTCTGATCACCTATATTTATGACCTAAAAATGCTTTCGTAATCACTGTCTCATCGTATTCATGCCTTGTATGCAATTGTAATTGCCTTACTGTACTATGTTCTATATGAGAACATTATGTTCTACATGTTTTAGTACCTTACTTGGTTTCGACTCATTGTTTTATTTTTTCCCCTCTAAATAAGAATATAGTAAAGATACTGGACGATCAAGCAGCTAGAGTTTAGTAAGGAAGGTTCTGCAGTCTTAGTGAAGCCTTAAATGTTACCTTGGAGTAATATTTTGGGAGATTCTGATAGTTCTGCATGTGCCATAGAGTTTTGTAAAGGAAATTATGTATAAGTAATTGTAATTTATTCTGTAAACTGTTAAAACTGTACTTATACTTTCGTATGTTTATGTTAAGGTTATAGATACTTCTGCTATATGTTTTTTCTGGTTTCTGTATAAGTCCTAGATGGCATCTCTCATATGAGTTCTGTTGTAGTAGATGGAATAATTAATCTAAAGTCGTAGATGGCATTTGAGATCCTGTGAATGTGTGTTGTAGGATGTGAATTATGTTATTTGGTTAGTTGCGTGCTTGGATAGGTTATTTTATATGGATTTGTATTGTACAGGTTATTAAATATACATGTTGTATTTCTTGTTTCTGTCTAGTTATAGAGGAAACTTTGTCAAAATTTCTATAAAATTTAAAAGAATTAAATTGATGGATCCTGTTCTGTATCTTTCTGGTCGTAGGTCCTATAAGGTTTAGGATCCGTTCCGTCACAGCTATATGAGAGAAAGTGTTGTTCACCCATTCATTGGGAAGAAAAAGGTGATAGACGACTTATGGGGCCAGAGATTATTAAGGAAATGTCCTATAAGATCAAGTTGATCCATGAGAAGCTGAGGTGGCTCAAAGCAGACCAAAGAGCTACGCCGATCGGAGGAGGTCGAAGCTGAGATTTAAAGTCAGGGATTTTATCTTTTGGAAGGTATTGCTGTCAAAGGGCATATCTAGATTTGGAGTCAAAGGAAAGCTGAAACCAAGGTTATTTGTCCCTTCGAGATTTTGGAGAAAATGGATAAAGTGGCCTATCGGTTAGCCTTGCCACCGAAATTGGAAGAGGTGCATAATGTTTTTTACGTGTCGATGCTCTGGAAGTATGTTTATATTCCAACTCATGTCATCAATACGAACTAATATCGATCAGCGAGGATTTGTCATATGTTAAGGAGCCAGTGCAGATTTTGGATCATAGGACCAGGTTCTTTAGACGAAAATGATTCCATTGGTCAAAATCTTATGGAGGAACCATTCACAAGAAGAGGCCACATGGGAGATCAAGGATGAAATTCGGGACAAGTATCCTCACTTTTCACTTAATTAGGTATATAATCTTCTTCAAATTTCGAAGATGAAATTTTATAAGGAGGAAAAGATTGTAAGGTTTGAGTTTTTAGATTTTGTAAAATCATAATTTATTAAGTCAATATAATTAATATTATGGATAATGGATGTGAAAATTTGGGTCAAAAGGTTCACATTTTAATTTGGGCAACTCGGCTTGGTACGGGCTAGTTGAGCGCCCGAGGCGCAACCTAGGCGTAGAGTAGGCATAATTTCCAGAATCCTCGTGCCCAACCAACGCCTGATTCATGCTCGAAGCAGATTTTCCAGAACCCTCACACTCGATGGGAGCTCGACGAACACTCGAGCGCCATATCCAGTTTACTCGCGTCCAAGCAGCACGCAACCAGCGCTCGAGTATTGGAGTAGTTAAAAAGGCCATGCCTCCTCCCTCACCGCCATTGTCGCACGGTTTTGCAGAAGAGAGAGAGAGAGATGAAGGGGGAGAGAAGAGAATAGAGAGGAGGTGAAGGAAGAGGCTCTGAAAGCTTGAATTCGGGTGATCTGAGTAAAAAAAAATGAGTAGATTGGGTCGAGGCAAGTGCACACTAACTTCCTTTTTTGGCTATTATTGTTCATTCTTGTTCATTTTGAGTATTATTGTTCTAATACTCATCCTAATTAAGACTTTGAAGCAAAAACATGAAAAATGTGCATATTTGTTTATTTACCATACTTTTATAGCAAGATTTGTCAAAAACTCTCATTTATTTGCTTGTATCTCAAATATACATATTATAAAAATTTTCTGTCCATGTTTAGAGGCCTAAAAATAATTTTCACATATTTGGGCTTCAAGCTTATGAATTTTAAATTATTCCATATTATTTATATATGCTCAAAATATAC
>JAODPA010047253.1:11897-35504 GCA_025585075.1 Nepenthes mirabilis | reverse complement strand
GGGCGAAACCTGCTTCGAGAAGCAGGGTCCCCCATTCCGCCACCTACCCACCTGTATTGGAGTAGGTGGAACGGGTCCTTCGTTCTCTAACCAATGATCTTCGCCCTTCCGTCTTCACCTTCAGCCGTCGTCGAACTATATTTCATCCTTAATTAGCCTACCAATAAGCATTCCTCTTTCTTATTCACCACCATGCGATTTGACCCATGAGAATCTGAATCCGCCCCCAGTTTTTTATCAAATCTGTATAATCTAAAAGCCAATAAGAAAACACCCCTTCTGCCTGCGTAATCCCACTCTCCCAATTCCCGCATTATTGCAAGAAGTTTCTCAGAACGGTCTTCTGGACATCTACGAATTCGTATCAAAATGGTACTCTTAGAAACGCCGGAGATTCAAATGTTAGCCGTTGGCGTGGCTGTGGTTGCTGCTATTCTTGGCGCTGCTTACCTCTTTTCCAGTGGAAAGAAGCAAAAAGGTTTTGACCCTTTCTGTTTTCGAGCTGTTAATTTACTTAATCTGCTCTGGTTTGCTAGTTTATTTGCGTGGATGAAAATAATACGGATATGTGGGTGGTTTTGTTATTAAAGGCAGTTTGGATCCTGAGAACTTCAAGGAATTTGAACTGGTGAAGCGGACCCAGCTGAGCCATAATGTTGCCAAGTTCACATTTGCACTCCCTACTCCTACATCAGTATTGGGCCTACCAATTGGACAACACATAAGTTGCAGGTTTGGATTTTTTAGGGATTTGGTGTTATTTGTGTTTCTTACTGCCAATATCAGAAGTAATTTATCGCTCCAAATGATGTTTTCCCTTCTTGATCCGTTTATGTGGAAGGTCTGCATTCCATACGGGTTATATTCAATAGCATCGTTTGTGAGTGAGTGAGTTTAATGGCAAATCATAGTTCGTTGTTTCGAAGATGGAACGTAACTTGAAAATTTTGCAGCTTATGAAATAACTGAGTAACGTTTAATGTTAAAAGCAACCTCAAAGATTCATGTGAGCTTGTACTCTTTAATAGTCTGATTATTTTCTTGCATTTGAAGTGCTGATTCGCACTTTTTAAATTAAAAAAGACCAAGGGTCAAGTTTCCTGGGTTGTATGTGAATTTCCTTACCAATCAGAAAAATAAAACACTGATTGGCGTTGGAAGCCCTAAGATCTTTTTTTTTTTTCCCTTCCTGGGGGATTTGTTTGAGCCGAAGCCACAGGAGCCTTGTGTTACTTAGTGGTTGTGATCCTCCTCAATACTATGTAATTATCCATTCTGCCATCCCAATTGAGTTTGAACCTAGGCCTGACATGGAATTCCAAGGATATCAGATGTTTCCTTGAGGACACAACTCCTTGTCTTTCTTGTCTTGTTGATGAACATATCTTTTCTTTTGCCTTGTTATCCTTTTTCTAATAAAAAAACAGGGGAAAGGATAGCCAAGGTGAAGAGGTGACTAAACCATACACTCCAACTACTCTGGATACTGATATTGGATATTTTGAGCTGGTTATAAAGGTAACCTTTTGGAGTTTTATCCCTTTTGGATTTGTTGGATTTTGAGTATCCATACCCTTAACAATCTCAAAACCGGTTCTATTTTCGGTATTTTATTGTCAAGTAGATGTACCCACAAGGCCGGATGTCCCACCATTTCCGAGAGATGCGAGTAGGTGATTATCTGGCTGTTAAAGGACCCAAGGTTTGCTCTATATTCTTTGAAAATGGAATCGACTTACTGCATTATTTTGGTGTTTTCCAAAATGTCCAGCAGCTCGAATTCTGTGTAGAATGCAGATATCTGTTTTTGTTTGTTTTTTTTATCAGTCATTATGGATTTATTGATGCTTCTGCTAGAACATGTAAATATTCTTCACCCTGCAAAACAGGCCCAGACTTCGTTCAAGTGGGCCCAGCATGTGGAAGAGAAACAAAGCCTGCACCCTTCTAGCCCACCTAGGACTCGTTGGGTTTGAGAGTTTTTATTCTTGTTGTCTTTTGCCTTTAAAATCTCTGTACAGTATGAGTTTTTAGAGTTAGGAGGTGAATTCTCATCTAAGCATTGTTCCTGATTGCACATTCTTGTCTTCCAAAACTTTTCGGCTGTGAATGCCGTATAGTTGTGCTAGTTTTCTCAAGTTGAACTAACTATTTGATTTCGATGTCTGTTGCTAGTTGTCTCCTCTCATGTGTAGTATTTCTCATAGCATAATTCCAGCTTGATGAAAGCTTTGAATTTATCAAACTTTCATAAGCAACATTGCAATTTCTGCAACTAAAACCTAACCTAATGGATGAGTTGGGATCTCTCCCCTTCTTTGAAGTTGATGTTTGTGAGCCCCCCCCCTCCCCCCCCCCTCTAACATCGCTAAGGTTTTTTACTAGATTGTTAATGCTTTCAGGTGAATGGGACAATGTTTGAATCTGAGGTAGATGTTGAGGGAGATTTTCCATTTCTATGATGATTTGTTCAATTTTGATGGCTCTTGCTCGTAGTTAAGGGACTTGAGTTTGACTTTTTTTTTTTTTTTTGGTTGATAAGCTTGACTCTTTCATTGTCAAAAAAAAAAAAAATCCATAGAATAGGGCAATTATGCAACTTCCGTTGTCCGCTTTCCTAAGAAAGCTAATTCCGGTAGGAGTTGTAGCCCATCTGCGTTGTTGCTGTTCTTTGTAAATGATTGGTTAAGTTTTTCCGTGGCAGACTTATTAGGGTTGCTAAACTGGTTTAAGATTCACAACGTGCTTTGATTGACAAATTCAGATTCATGGATAACAAATTCTAACTGCAAATTTAGAAATGCCCGTACTAAATCAGGTAGACATGCTAACTTGATATTAAGGCTTACAACCATATCAAAGGGTTTCTATTTTCATCTTATGAACTTATTGGCTTTGGGGACAAATTAGTAAAATGGATTGAACTCCTATTTTGAGTTGGGAAAATTTAAGTGAGGCGTTCTTCTGTGCTCAAGTTTTAGGAGATGTGAGAGAAAGTGAATGTTGAGAGAATTAACTCCGAAACTTTAAGAGGTAAATGAGCACTTGCAGTGTTGAAATTTGAACAACCAGTGGAGTCTGAGACCCCTTGTGGTCATCTTCTTCTTGTAGACTAGAAATGGGATCTTTTTCAAAACAAAAAAGCTCAATACTTGTACTCTCAGCAGGGATGGCATAATCCCATTTTCCTTTGTTTAAAAGGTTCTTATTGCCACAATCCGGGTTATTAACATAAAAATTAGATCCCCAAAACTCCGATTGCGACATTACACAAAATCTATCAGTGATACCACGTCATGAAAATACAATTTGTCCTAGGATGATACCGTTAAATTCGCTCCATTTTGACCACTTAATTTCAAAAACCTACTCAACGATGTTATAATACTAAATCATCCAACAACATTTCTTCCTGCAAGTAAAACAACATGAAAACTAGAGAAATGCACAACCTCTCAGCCCCATAGGTCGACTTATGCATGCCAACTATTTAAAGTGCTAAAAATTGTGTTCCGACAACATTTTTAGAATTCATAATAAAACATTCTATTCTTGCAATCCTTCACAATGCACGCCTACTAGTCCAAGACTTCTAAGTGATCCAAACCTGAAGGTCGCTTTATAAGGGTGAATATTTGGTGAGCAAAAAGCTCAGCGAGTAAATATAAAGTGTAAAATAAACACAAGTCAATAATAACGTGCAAAAAGGAATAACCAAAGGGCAACGATAAATTTCACCAACCAGGGTGAATACATGAAGGTAGCTATATAAATAACTCCATAAACATGAGCCATACTCCACTATTCAAAATCTATGAATGGATTGCCTACATATTACCCCAATAGATGGGACCTTGCTCACTATTATAACCGATGAGTTGGTCTTATACAACATTCTTTTTAATATATTGTAACATGTTATAATATATTTTCGTTAATTCTTTACGATGGTTCATTTAAAAGGAGCATGTGAGAATATCTATGAAACATGTTTATTTTTCTAGAATTTGGCAATCAAAGGACTTAACTTCATTGTAAAGATTTCATCAAAAGCTTTTAAAGAAAGGCCATGTAAGAGGATATTCTTTATCAAACTTTAAAAATTTCAGGATTCCAAAATAATTTTTATAAACTTAGAAACAAACCTTCAAATATTTGAGACAATGGAACAAAAGAGACATACATGCTAGCTAATCATAAGAGGGAATATAATTATACGCATGCATGAAACTTTAGACAGGAAAATCTCATATTATGAGCCAATATGAGGAAGAATCGTATAAATTTTGACAAAAATGATAGTGAACAACGTCAGGTTCACTTGCCTTAACTTATATCACCAAGATCTTTCAAGGTTTTGCTTGAAATTCCTTTCCTCTTCCCCTTCTATCTCTTCTCCTCTTTTCTTTCTTTCTCCTCTCCTCAAAATGTCCTAAATATGAGCAGAAAAGTGATTGAAGTCACTTCTATATGCAAATATGCACACATTCCAATCATGCGCCCATCAATCGTGAATGCTAGTATGCATACATATGCCTCATTTGGTGCAGAGTTACTGGAATAAATATGCACGAGCATCCATCATGCGCTCATTAGACTCAAAGATATTGTCTTAAATAAAATCAACGTAGCTCATGCACCCCTCAGGCACTAACCCTATTGCCAGGAATGCACGAGCCACCTTATTGTGCACCTCAGGTGCCTCTCTAATGCTTTTTGCACACAAACGCGGCTCTTGTGCCTATCAGGCATTGAAAACAACTGTTCAAATGTTACGACCTCTCCCAAATCTGCAATTATCTTTAACAGTTTACTCAATCATTTTTAATTTAAACATCATACATCGAAATAACATTTGGATCTCACATTTCTCCCCTCCTTATAAGCATTTTGTCAGCAAAATTTACATCCTTATTAAAAAAATAAATTTGGATACTTTTCGTAGATTTGATCTTCACACTTGCACACAGCTTCCTCAAAAAAATGGTTCATCCACAAGACTTTGAACGAAGGAATAACTTTTGTACGGAGCCCTTGATCTCACTGTCCTAGAATTTAAATCAGTTCTTTAACATACGTCAAATTTGCATTAATCCTCTAAGACTCATGCTCAACGATGTGTGAAGGGCCATAAACATGCTCATGAGAATTTGCCAAATTAGAAGGTAATACTAATCTAAAAGCCACTTGTCAATTATTTTTAAAAATTCAAATGGTTTAATGTATCTTGGCTTTAATTTTCTTTTATGTCAAACCTTGACATTCCCTTAGTTGGATATATCTTCTAGAACACATGATCCTGATCTTCAAAATTCAACTCGAACCTCCTACGTTTTGTATAAGTCTTTTGTCGACTTTGAGCAACTTGAATTAGGTTTCTAATCAAATGGATATTTTCTGTTCACTCTTGAGTCACTTTGGTCCTAAAAGTCTTCAGTGTTCAATTTCCTCCCAATTGATTGCGGAACGATATTTCCTTCCATATAATGCCGCAAAAGGTGCTATATCAATGCTTGTTTGATAACTGCTATTGAAGACAAATTCAGCTAATGGAAAATGGCTATCCCAATTCTTTTTCATCTCCAACATCAAGGCTCTCAATATATCCTTCAAAATTTGAAAGGTCCGCTCTGATTGGCTGTCCATTTGCAGATGAAGTGACATGCTAAACTTCAACTTTATGCCCCTCTCTTTTGCAGCCCCTCCCAAAACTTAGATATAAATCTTGAATCTCAATCCAACACAATTAAAGCTAGAACTCCAGGAAGTCTTACTAACTCGTTAATGTACAACCTTGCTATGCAATCTCTTAAGAACGTCATCTTAATGGTAATAAAATGTTCTGACTTTGTTAATTGATCTACAATTACCCAAACTAGATCATGATTACTAATCCCACGTTTGGTTGGTAAGAATAAATTTTTTATTCTCACCTTATTCCTCCGGGAATATTTATTCCATTGTTTGATTATATTTTGACAAGGAATAAATATTTCTGAAGGAATAGTTATTCCCAGATCTCAGGGAATAACTATTACTACCTCCTCATTGGTATTAGTTATTTCCAGGTAGTTGGGAATAACTACTCCCACATCAATTTTTTTTATACTTCAAAAATATCCNTTAAATAAGGGTAAAAAAGTTATTACGATAAATTTTCACCTTATTTCTCATATTGTTCTACCAATCAAATATTGAAATACTAATTTACAATTTATTCTATTCTAACAATCAAATATGGAAATAACAATTTTCAACTCTATTCCTATCTTATTCTATTATTTGAAAATAACTATTCTATTTTCATCTTATTTCATTCCAATAACCAAATATGCCGTAAATGTCCTTGGCAATCCATTTACAAAATCCATAGTTATATATTTCCATTTCCCGCTAGGAACCAATATTTGTTGCTATTAAGTATATAGAAGTAAGAGAAATAAAGGAAAAGGCTTGGTACTCAATGAGCATTAACTCCCATGTTTATAGAATTATATAAGTATTATTACAATACTGTCATTTATCTTAATCGCACTTCCCTTAAGTTGGTGTATATATATCATATGTACCAAGCTTGTTGCTACTATATTCAACTCCACAAACTTTTAAGGGCTTAGTAAATAAATCGACAAATTGATCATATGAGGTGACTATATCTTTTGTCAATAGTTTCTCTTATACAAAATGACAATCAATCTCAATATGTTTTTTCTACTCATGGAATACGGGGTTTGAGATGATGTGTAAGGCAATTTAATTGTCACACAGTAATTTCATTGATAAGATAGCCCACTGCTAGCTCAATAAGGACCTTTTTTATCCTTATCAACTCACATGTGATTAGTGCCATCAAGTGATATGTTGATTTTGCACTAGAACATGATACCACAGCTTGCCTTTTACTTTTCTAGGATATTAAATTTCTACCTATGAACATACAATATTTGGATTTAGAATAACGGTCAATTTGAGATCCTGCCTAATCAATATCTAAATAACTTGTAATGTCAAAATGTCATCTATTTTCATAGAGTAATATTTTATCAGGAGCTTATTTGATATATCGAAGAAAATGTATGACAAATTCCAAATGACTTTCCCGTAGAAAGTCTAAAAACTAGCTTACTATACTTATTGCAAAGGAAATTTGTGGGTGAGTTGCTGTAAGATAATTAAGTTTGCCAACCAATTTTCTACATCATCCTAGATTTGTTATCAAATTTCTTTCATCAAGTAGCAATTTAATATTGGGATTCATCGACGGGTCACACGATCAAGAGCCTAACATACCTACTTTATTCAAGGGTCAAGAGCATAACATGCTAACTTCATTCAAGGGTCAAGAATATACTTGCATTGAGAGATAAATACCCCTTGCTTCAATCTTAAAACTTTGATCCTAAAAAGTACCTCAATGATCCTAAATCTTTTGTCTAAAATTATTGTTGCAAAAAAGTTTTCAACTTTCTGATACATTTCACATCATTTTCAGTAATAATTATATTATTTATATAAACAATTAACTATTGAAGTTTTCCCGTTGATAAATGTCGATAAAAAAAATTGGATGGTCGATACCACACTATTTCAATCTAAATTGTAAAACAGCCTTAGTAAAACTATCAAACCATACCCCAGAAGATTGCTTTAAGCCATATAAAGATTTTTTAAGTGGACAAATCCTATCAAACATTTCATCGAACATAGCAATATGCCATCTTGAATGTGTATGGGCTTCACTCACAGATTTTGGTATAGAGGTAGAAGATAATAAAACAATAAATGATTAATCAAATGAAGGCATTAGAGTGCAAAACGAAATCTAATCGTGGAGAACAGATGAAGGCATGCGATTAATCAGATAACAGGTATTAAGGGTTTGATTATCCTAGAATGTCAAAGGAGTATGCCCATGGAGGAGTAATGTACAAATAGTTTCGATAAGGTATCGATTCTTTTTTTTAGCTTCCCTATTTTATTATGGAGTGGAGAGCAAGAAGACTAATAAATGATACCTTGTGTAGATATGAAGGAACAAAATAGGGCAGTAAAATATTATTTTGCATTATCATTAGTAACATTCGAACCAAAACACCAAATTGTATGCGGATCTCAACACAAAAAATAGAAAAATACAAAACACTTCTGAATGATCTTTCATTGCATTTAACCAAGTCATTGTTAATAAATGTAACAAAATAACATTAACTAGCCTTAGAGAGAAGAAGACTAAAACCCCGGACATCAAAATGGACTAACATGAAGGGGCAAAAGCCCATTTGTTAACATGATTCACAAAAGGATTATGACTATGCTTACCTAACTAATAGGGCTAACGTAAAACTTTAGAAATATGATTAAGACTCATAATCATCTTTTTCAGTGAAGGTAGAGATGGATGACTAGGATGACATTACATTTGCTCAGGGTGTGGGTGAAGCGGTACAAGCTGTATGTAGTTTAATATCCAAATAGTACAAGTGCTGCAATTCATGCTTGGAACAAATCTTCTTACACGACCTTAGATCCTAAACAATGATAGAATCATGAGAAAAAGTTATAAAGTAATTAAGTAGCTTGGTTAATTTCTTAATTGATAACAAATCAAATGAAAATTTGATGAGGTAAAAAATAGATTATAAGGAGATAAAAAAAGTTAGACTAATGGACCCAATCCCCCTTACAGAGATAGAAGAGCCATTTACAAGTATGACATTAGGTAAGGTACCTAAGTGACATACATGAAAAAATAATGTGACATTACCACTCATTTGATTTGTAGCACCAGAGTCGATCTCCCATGAGCTTCGATGTGATGTAGTCTATGATAAAATGCCATTGAAGGTTCATGACTTGTTTGAACAATTGAGACAGTGGGTGGTGTGACTGCATGAGTAGCCTGCTATATAGCCTAAAACTGTAGAAACTTAGTATACTCCTCATAAGCATGAATGGAAGGTATAAATAATGGTGGTGCTAGTGGAGAGATGATCTCCACATTATCAAGTTGGGTTGCATTTGCTGCACAAGGTGGCCAACCATGTAGTTGCAGCAAGTGTCACGTATATGGCCTAATTTGTTAAAAAAAGAATATTAAGTGGTATGACCACTATTTCCCTTACCACTAAATCGTCCTTTGTCACCATAGCCTCTACCGCATCCTTCTGGGGAGCTAATCTCATTGTGACTGATAGAATGTGTCACGAGAGCTGAATAGTTAATAGGAAATTGTATTGTACTAGAATGAGGACTTAGACGCATAGCATGAGAGAAGGCCTTAATAAGGATAAGATGCACGGGACTGCACAAAATCTGGGCACAAATGAGCTCATACTTGGAGGTGAGGAGTTCAGAGCATATAAATGATAAATAGCTGCTCACGTTGTCTGTAAGGTACGAATGTTTGTTCTCAGTGAAAAAGTCTCATTAAACTCAATTGTTAATTGCCTAATATGTCAAAACAATCCTGTGAAGCCACGATTGTCCATTGGTAGCCAGTTTAAATCATAGGCCACGTCATAAATACAAGTGACAACACTAATATACATATCTCGGGTGGTGGACCTTACAAATTGACACAATTGACAGGCCTGAAACAAATCCTGTAATTCATTATCAATACAAGTGCATCAACACCCTCGACAACTTATTATTAAGAGACAAATAATCAATAAATTCAAAGAGATGATCTTCCAAACCTTAGCCAATAAAACAAATCTCAACTACAATTGCCTAATGTGAATACTTTTTGCCATTTAGTTTGATTGTGGTAATAATTTGAGTGCCCAAAATGTTGGAAGTGACAACAGATGTTGTCATGTCACTTGTCATAGTATCAATAGGAGACCTAGAAATGTTGATTGAAAAAAACAGCCAAAAGAGAACACCCATAACACAGAATAAACAATATATGTGTGGTCTCCTATATTCTCCATGATCACGTGATAGCAACCAATACTGAACAAATACAAAGTAATTTTCTGCTTTCATTTTACATGAGCCCATGCCTAGGGTTTAACATGTGATGGAAGTGTATGAGAAAATAGTGTGAAAAATATCATAGGGATAAAAATCGAACCAAACCCAAGTAGAGGAGAACAAATCCATGAACAATAGAACTACAGTGGTCCTCAAGCCGCATGTGAAACTCACGCGCTTTAGGTGTTGACGCATGTGGTGACACGTATAGGGGCGAGGATGATGGCTTGAGGTTTTTGGTGCAACTCCTTAAGGTAACCACTTTGATCCAAGTGGTTTTTCAATTAACTTCTCAGTTTATTGTAGATCTGAGAAATTAGAGGAAATATGAGCTAGGAGAGAAGGGCCACTGGCAGCATGTACAACAGCGTGGGATTTTCTGCTTTCAGGATCCAGTGTGGCTCTCCAAGTCATCAACCAGGGTTCAATTAGATTCTCAATTAGGCTTATTGTTTGTTGTATATCTAAAGAAAATAAGAGAGATAGTTTGGAGTTATGGCTGTTATGATTTGGGGGTTATCTGGTATTGAGGCTACTCATACATGGTTGGCAATAAGCGGTGCTGATGCTACGGTGTTGGGGATGGTGGCAATGTGGCTAGGGTTTTTGGAGCCCTAGCTCTGTTGCCATGTTAAATATAGAGAAGGAAGAGAAATAAAGGAAAAGGCTTAATATTCAATAGATACTAAACTTCTATATTTATAGAATTATATAGGTATAATTACAATACTATCATTTATTTTAATAACAGTTGCAAAATACCCGGTGGCTTCTTATATTCAGGTTTTACTTGTTGGTAAATAAATTATACATCTTTCCACAAAAGCCACAATTTATCTTTCCATGTTCTGCGGATCTTTCATAAGTCTTGATACATCTTATTTATTATCAGATAGATTGTATACTTTGATTGATGGTTTTATTGAAAAATTCTTCATTAAGTTCCTCAACATTGGGTACGCAAATGTGATCCCAAAACCTAAAAATTCCATTAGCTCACATATTGAATTTAGCCATTGATTCTTTGTTTAAATCTCCCCCTATATCCACCAAAAATAGATCATCCATTTGCATTCTTTAACTATACCTGAATGTAAGATAAAATCATGCACGTAACTAATGAGTGTAGTCGAATATTATACTCCCTCATCCTATCCAACATTTTCATCCTCTTTATCATCAAATGGGCCATCAAGCCTGCTGACTTTAGACTAAATGCATTCGCCACTACGTTAGCTTTCTTAGGTTTATATTGAATCTCGCAATTATAGTCATTTAATAAATTTATCCATCGCCTTTGTCTCATATTTAATTCATTTTAAGAAACCAAATACTTCAAATTCTTGAGATCTGATTATACTATAAATTTCTCTACATACAAATAGTGTATCCATATCTCCAAGGCAAAGACAATAACTGCCAACCCTAAATCATCGGTGGGATGGTTTTTGATCTAAGTCTTGAGTTGGCTCGACCAATAAGCGATAACTCATCCATGCTACATCAACACACAACCAAAACCTCTCTTGGAGGTATCATAATATACCACAAAAACCTCTCGATCCTTTGGAAATATCTAAAAATCGGAGTGCTCGTTAAACGATTTTTCAATTCCTGAAAACTTCTTTCACAATCATTCTAAAAGAATACTACCTTCTTTTGTGTCTAAGTGAGTCAAAAGCACTATAATCCTTAAAAAGTTCTCAACAAATCTTTTATAATACCCGGTCAGACCAAAAGAACTTCGTACTTTAGTTATACTTATCGGCCAACTCTAACTTGCAACTACTTCGATCTTCTTAGGATCTATCAAAACATCTCCTTTGGAAATAACATGGCCTAAGAAAGCCACTTCATAAAACCAGAATTCAAATTTCTTTAACCTGTAGACGACTATCTTCTTCTAAGTGTCTGCAATGCAACTTGAATGGACTTCATGTTGTTCATAACTCCTCAAATACGTAGGAATGTCATCTAAGAAAATAATTATAAATTGATCCAAATTGGGTTAAAACACTATATTTATCTAGTCTATGAATGATTAAGGGGTGTTAGTTAATCAAAATGGTATCACTAAGAACTTATAATGGCCATACTTCATTCGAAAAACTGCCTTTGATACTTATTTTTGTTTTTTTTTGGTAAGTAAATTGGATTAAAATAAAAGAAAATACAAAATCCATATTCTGTCTCCAAGTGTTTAAACCGCCTTTGATACATCTTCCTTCTTGATCATTAATTGGTGATACCCTGCCCAAACATCAATCTTTGAGAAAACTAAAGCTTCCAGCAATTGATCAAACAAGTCTATCATTAGCAAGGGATAATTGTTCATAGTCGTTATTTTATTGAATTCCTAATAGTCTATACGCAACATTATAGACCTGTTTTTCTTCTTTACAAACAAAACCGGTGCTCAAAGGACCATTTTATTCAGAACTTCAGAATTTAGCCCCCATCCTAGCACCAAATCAATAATGAACTCGATCTTCCTATTCAGTAGTAATCCAAGTGAATCCTTCAGGGACACATCTTCAAATTGTCTTACCAGTGGAATTTCTTGAACCAGCATATTATGACTCTCGTTGGTGGTAATATAAGCAATATATGCAATGCAATGTAGAAATTACATAGGCCGACTCCTTACACTTCCTCCCTATAAGATAAAAGGGGTGACAACTTGGAAGCAAAAAATACACTCTTTTGTGGAAATAGTCCATATTGACACTATAACATTCCAATCAATCCATGCCTATGATTATATAAAAATCATGCATATTCAGCAATATCAAATCTACTAATAACTTGAATCCGTGAACTAAACTATGCACTTAGGTTATATAATGTCGGCCATTAAAAGCTTACCCATAAATGTAGACACCACTGAAGCATAATTCATAAATCAAGGTGGTGAATACAAATGGCATATAGACTTCTCAGATACAAATAATGCATAGGCCTTGGATCCAACAATGCACATGCAAAAGTATCAAAGATTAAAAATTTACCTTCCACCACTGAAGAGGGCACATTAGCATCCTTAACCATAATGGCATATGCCTTCTCCAAAGTGCTAGGCTTCCTACTTGGCTTCCTCAATGAGTGGGGGTACTCATTGATTATATGGCCAGATTGACCACAATTAAAACGTTCTTCAAATTACTCATAGTAATCTGCCCTCAATGGAAATGGGCACGAAACCTACAAGACATCCTCAAGTGTTGTCCTCCTAGCACCTCATGGACCTCCATAGTCTTTCCAGCTACATTGTCTCCAGACTTGGTACTCTTATGGGACCCTCCTAAACCTGAGTTTTGTCCTTCTCGACTTACATTTTTCTTCTTGAAAAACTTCACTCTTTCAATCTCTTGCTCAATAAGTAAGGCATTATCTAATACTTTTTCGTAAGTCTAAAATTGAAACAGTACTAGCTACCTTCTAATTATATCATTCAAACATTGTAAAAACTTCTGTTTCCGCTTAACTTCATTAAGTGCCAAATGTGGTGTGAATTGGGCTAACTCAGTAAATTTTGCATCATATTCTAACACAGAGCAGTCTTCTTGCCTTGGTCTTGAAAATTTATTGTTCTTTGACTTTCGAAGGCTAATTGGAAAATATTTATCATAGAAGACCTCTATGAACACTTCCCATGAAATCTTATTATTTTCTTGACCAAAAGCCCTCTTGGTCATGGCCCACCAATGGTCGGCCTTCACATCAAGCTTGCATGTTGTCAATCTTGCCTTCTCATTCTTTGAGTGCTCGATTACTTCAAAAAATTTTCTTATTCTTTGAATCCATATCTCAGCTTGGTAGGATCCAGATCACCCAAGAAAATAGGAACACATTCGTTTGTGAATCTCTCGTAGGCCGTCATCTCCCTTCTTGGATTCCCTATAGCTTCGCCAGCCCTGATTTTGCCGGGATTTTGGGGCGGCACATGGATCAAACTATCCATAATCTCATCCATTTTTGCCATAACTACGAGATACTCATTTTCTTGATTGGACATTCCATCACCTTGGCTTCTTGATATCTTGTACCCAACATACCACAATTCATAATAGTTTAGATCCTTTTTAATGACTTAAGAAGTTTCCCCTATGACTTGTCAAGACCAGAAGTATTAATGTAAAAATAAGATCCCAAAAACTCGGACTGCAACACTGCACATTCCATTAGTGATACCACATCATGATAATAAAGTTTGTCTCAAGATACGGACAAATTCGCTCTATTGAACCACTTAATTTAAAAGACCTACTCAACAACATGCTATAATACTAAATGATCCAACAATACTACTTGCAAGTAAGACAACATGAAATCTGAAGAAATGTACTGCTTCTTGGCCTCATAGAACGACTTATACATGCCAACTATTTAGAATGCTAAAAATTATATTTCTAAATACATTTCCAGAATATATAATAAAACATTTTGTCCCCACAATCCTCCATAATATACACCCACTGGTTTATGATATCTAAGTGATTTAAGCCTACTAATTTGAATGGGTTACAATGCAAAGTATGATAAAAGCTCAACAAGTACATATGAGGCATAAAATAAATGTAATTCAATAAAAACGCACAAAAAAGAATAATAAACCAAAATCCTGCAATAAATCTCTTCAATTAGAGTGAATATACAAAGGTCAATTTAGAAATTACTCTATAAACATGGGCCGTACTTCACTATTTGAAACTCGTAGATAGATTGTATACATATCATCCCTATAAACGGGACATTGCCTACTATTATAACTCATGGGTGGGCCTTATACAACTTTATCTTTATGACGTATTATAATATATTTCTGTTAATTCCTTACTATGGTTCATTTAATAGAAATATGTGAGAATCTCTAAGAAAGATGTTCATTTTTCCAGAATTTGGAAATCAATGGACTTAATTTCATTGTAGATATTTCAACAAAACTTGCAAATAAAGGACATACAAGAGGATATTCTTTATCAAACTTAAAAAATTTCATGTTTTCATAAACTTAGGCACAAGCCTTCAAATATTTAAAACAATGGAACAATATGCATGCAAGTTAAGCATAAGAGGAAATATAATTATATGCCAATATAAGGAAGAGTCTTATAAATGTTGACAAAATAATAGAGAACAAGGCTTGGTTCACTTGCCTTAAATCACCAAGACCTTTCAAGGTTTTGCTTAAAATTTCTGCTTCCCTACCCTTCTCTTTCTTCTCCTTTCCTCTTTATCTGTCCTCTCCTCGAAATCTCAGAAATATGAGCAGAAAAGTGATCGAAGTCACTTATATACACAAACTAGCGTATAAAGGCCAATTTCAATCTGCACACGTACGCCTCTCAAAAGCAAAGTTACTGGAACAAATGCACAAGATTGCTCATCATGTGCACATCAAGTGTAGAGATTTTCTCTAAAATAAGCTTATGTGCAACTCATGCGTCCCTCAAGTGCTAGCCCTGTTGCTAGGAATGTGCAAGCTCTCCGTCATACACCCTTTATTAATCGCATGAGAGTGGCTCACCAAAAACAATTGTTCAACGCTTAGGATCTCAGCCAAACTTGCAATTATCCCTGACAATTTACTTAATCATCTTTAATTTAGACATCATACATCAAAATAACGATTGGATCTCACACTAACCCTTTAGACTTTTTTTAATCATTGTCTTTCATATCATGCAAAAGCTTTTGGCATATTGTCGTATTTGGCTTTTGTCCCTTTGTCTCCTCATTCATGATACCTTTAGTTATTGATATAGAAACGTATGCCAATTTTGGACTTTTGGGCCACTAGAGGAAAAGGGAAATTTCTCATCAACAATGCATGACAAATTAATCCTTCTGCATAGTATTTGTGGTTTCAATGCTGCCTATAACTTATTGGGTCGTATTTCTTGAGGCATTGTGACACTGACATTATTTATCAGAACTAGGATTTTAGTTCGGGGTGAGCATTTGAGCAATGATAAGATTTCTTCATTCTAATCTTGGGGTCATGGGTTCAAACACGGATTAACCCTTCTGTTATTCAACAGTATAATACTAGAAGCTTTATATACTAAGTCACCCTTATAATACTTTAGTTGTGCAAACTTATATAGCATGTAGTTATTCTATTTAACCCTTAGATCTATCAAGAAAATAATCACTTGACAATAAAGTTTTTCTACCAATGACTTCGCCACCTTATTGAAATTTGAAAGGTCATGAAAATAGTATCTATTGCAACTTCAACAGCTGTAGTGGGCGTTGTTTTGGGTGAGAGAATCACTGTTTACTTAGTTATTGTTGGCTTTGTAATTAATGTTTTTCCCCACCCTAAAATATGATGTCTACTATCTGCATTTTTGTATTTGTGGTTGAGAAGGTCAAAAGATAAATTAAGAGAAGAAAAGAAGTCTGTATATGATTTTCCATTGATTTGGGAGAAAACTTAATGGTAGGATACCTAGTGAGTCCGGGTAATGGCTAGTTTTTTTGTGTGAGCGCACACATGCTAGATAAGTAAGGTCCAATGTTAGAATCATATAAGTAATTAAGGTCTTTGTTAACTATGATAGGATTACATAAGGGTGATCTTTGAATTCTTACCTATTCAACTTGATATAGACATTTTCAAGATGAGATGCCTTGATGAATGCTGATAACCTATGAGGTTTGATGAAAGTATAGGGGTAGTGAACCAATGTTAGAGCCATGGAGTAGGTTTTCAGATCAATAAAGGCAAATGAAGTGCATGCAATACCTCATAGCTCTAGATAGAATAATGAACAAATCAAAATCTATGATCAAGAAATACCTAAAAGTAAAAGGTTTTGTTGTATTGGATTTATAATTCTTAGAAAATGGAAAGATTTGTGTTGTGATGTGATGTGTATGATTATGGAAAGTGGTTAAAATGAAGAAATGCATTAAGAGTGTTATGTGAACATAAAATACCTATAAAATTAAAGAAAATTTTACATAACATCATAAGGGGAATGATAGAAGCGGGTTCAAATAACTGACTCTTCTATGTAGGATAGTCTTTGTGGTTTTTTTTTTTTTTTTGCTATAAAACTAGTTATGCTTTATAAATTAGAATGTTTAGCAATTAAGAAACAGCATATACAAAAAGGAAGTGTTAGAAAAATTTCTTATGGGGGATTTGTTCAAAAGAAAAAGAGAAGAGAAAGGACAACATTTGGATTGTGGTCTCTTTAATTATTTTATGTTTTAGTTGGAAGCTAAAAAATCAAATTGTCCTCAAAGATGCAGCCTTCAGTCGGTCTTCTTTTTGGTTTAGAGGCTTCCATTGTCATCTTACTGGGTGAAGGGTTTTTGTCCTTTGGATGAGATATTCCTAATTTTCAAAACATTGTGTTTATTGTCATATGTTGTGTTTGATATTTTTCTTCTTCCGTCTTTTTTATGCTTTCTTCATTTTTGTCATATCCCTTTCTATTAGAAGGTGAGTTTTGGTGCTACGGTGAGGTTGCTCAATTGTGACTAGGAGACCATGGATTCAACCTACAAAAACCTCTTTACATTATCAAGGGTAAAGCTGCATAATGATCCTTGTCAAATTCCACAATGTGATAATCTCCTAAATGGACTTTAACTGCCTTTTCCACTGATATATAGCCTTGCACTCTAGTGTCACAAATTTGTGATACCTAAAGAGGTGGTGAGGGGAGCTGGGGAAAATATGCAATGTGATTTATTATGTTCAAAACATTTTACGTACTAGCTTTTAATTTCTTTGATCATTGCTTGAACATGGTTTTACGACTTAAATATGTTAATATGTTGAAAGTTTCACCTTATTATGTCATTTGATTTTTTAGTCAACTACTTGGGAAAATTTATATCTTACGTGTCAAGTGGTCTTGCTTGTTCAGGTGTTCTTTCTTTATCGGTGTCATATTCAGGGGTTGTTTCTGTTTCTTTGGCATGTTATTTATATAGTTTTACAAAATTTTTAGGCCGAACCATTGACTTGGTGAGCATGCTTCAATCACTTTTAAGAAAGGAATATATAGTTTATGTTGGTTTGCCTCAAAGTAGACTGTTGAGATTTCCTACTATTAAAGTAGTACTAGCCTGAGTCGGTAACAGAACCATCTCAGGAGTTTCATGTTTCTCGAGCCTTTTATTGGTGATATAATGTTAGGGGAGGGGGAATGGAACCCGACTTTAAGCTTCAGCTTAACCAACTCAGCTATTAAAAGCTTAATAGGAGGCTAGTTGTCATGCCTGTAGAATATTCTCTGTTACCACTATCATGCAAGACGTTCATCTTGGTAGTTTGTTTTTATGTTTATGCCTCCAGGGTCGATTCAAGTACCAGCCTGGCCAAGTTAGAGCATTCGGTATGCTTGCTGGAGGTTCTGGCATCACTCCGATGTTCCAAGTATGCGACTTATATATTTTTCTTGAACCTTTCATTTCTCGAGTCTTTCGATGCTATTTTGCTATTTTTTAGGAGGTTTGAAAGCCAAATATATTGTTTTTTTATGTGATCACATCAGGTTACTAGAGCCATACTGGAAAACCCAAGAGACAAAACAAGTATGCATCTTATTTATGGCAATGTAACATCGGAAGACATTCTTGTGAAGGTAATGCTGACATCTGTCTATGTTTCTACATCATATTCATGCTTTATTGGAGTTGTCAGCCTTATTAGATATGGGGAATATTGCCTTTCTTGTGTAGATTAACTTATGGATGGATTGGATTTATGCAGTGTTGTCAAAAACATCAGTCGTACTAAGGTGACAACACTCCTTGTTGCCCATGGTGTTAGGCATTACGCTAGGCGCTCACTTGAGATAAATGAGGTGCTGATTTAAATGTGTCTGCATGTAATGCAGAAGAATATTTATCAAGGTTCAAACAACTAAAAAGAAAGATATCTATATAAGCACTATGCATTATTAGCAAAGTGATCAAAAAATAATATTCAATTCCTAGGTTTTACCGTCCTAGTTCTCACTTCATTTCTAATTTTCCCACGCTTTCTTTTGCTATAAATATCCAATTCCTGTAGTTCATCATCATCCTCGCTCGTTTCTCCATCATAATATTTTTGCAATAAACCATAAAATTCACCCTTGGCCTTATTTTTTCTTCCTTTAATATAACTTTCCAACTCCATCTTAATTTCTTGGAGGCACTTTTTGCATTATGTTGCATTTTTTACCTCCACACTTGATGTTATTTTGTGCTAAATATTCCTTCGTTAGTGCATAAATTTCCATGTCCTTAATGGAAAAACCCCATTACTTATTTGTTCTCAAACAAACCTTTTCTTCAACTAACCATGGAAATGCCTCATGGCTTTCTCAGTCCTTGTTGCCGATTCTCTTCAAGATCACTCTATTGGCTCTTCCATGTGCTAACATCACCCAAATCCTCAGATATAAAAATTGACTGCATAGTTTCTCTTTCTCTAGCATTCTCCAGAAAAAGGCTTGTTAAAAGTCTTGCAGGTACTGAAACTAATGAACATCTCCTTTTCAAAAGGTGAGAACTTGCAATCTCATTCCTTCCACCTCATTCCTTTTGTCATCTTGCTACAAACCCTCCTCAACAACTCCCCATTTCCTTCATTGTTATCGTTGTTTTTTTTTTCCCTCCTCTAGTTTTTACCTCATCAACTCATTTAAGAGAAATCCAATTGCTTGTATCTGGGTTCTAGAGGTTGTGGATCTTTTTTGACTACATCCACCTTGAAATTTCAAGCCTCTTGCTCTAAACATGCATTGAAAAAGACATAACAATAAGAATCTGCTCTTTGAAGTGATTTAATAGTACCTTGTGTCATCAAAAAGGCCATGCAGGGCGAATGCTTTAATGGATTGACAATTTGGAATCATTTAAAGCTGCTGATTACACATGCTCGTGTCAATGGGAAGCTTTTGCGCAAAATTTTGTCTAAGGTGGAATTGAATGGTGGTTTAGGAGGGAGGAGACTATGCAAGGGAGAAGTTTTAGAAAAAAAGGGGGGAAAATGTTGGGGTTTGACCTGGATACACACAATCTAATACAGCTGAACAAGCCCCGAACCCCCGTCAACCGTCAGCCACTAAAATTGTGAGCACAGGAAATATAATAATGTACAATTTTTTTAACAAGGAAAATCCTTTTCAACCAAGATGTGAGCACAGGAAATATAATAATGCACAATGTTTTTAACATGGAAAATCCTTTTCAACCAAGGAAAAAATCACGGGAAAAACTTTGAACAAATCCAATATAAAAAGTGCCAGTTACAAGAACTCATTCTGAAGTCCCTTCACTTTAATCCCGAATGAAGAATGGGTGATTAGAACCTCCCTCAATATACCCAATAACCTACAAGAGAAATACAATGAGAAATAAGAACAACTAAACGAAAATACGTTTTTAGAAATCACTTCCAGAACGATATACCTGACCTTGGTAAAGAACGGAATTCAAATCGGACTTAATCTGATGTTGAACCTTTTTCTCTTCTCTTTTCATCTCTCCTCTCTTTCTGTGCGGCGCTCCTTGTGTGAGAATAATTTCGAAATTAAACCCTAAAACGCGTTCGGCGCATTTTATACTATGAATCGACACTTGAGCACCAGTCACGCATGACTCGAGCGCAGGTACCATTGGAATCGACGCTTGGGCTCCACTCGAATGAGCCTCGAGCGCGGTGTCTTGGCCATCAATTTGGAATTAGCGCTCGAGCACAGCTTGAGCGCCATCAATTTGGAATTCGCGCTTCAATCCTTCGTCATGCGCATAAACACTCAAATCCTCGTATGAATCTCGCACGACCTTTCAATAACTTTCCGTTTGTTGTGACACAAGGAAATAACTAAAACTCAATAGAAAATTCCTTTTTTCATATAGTAACTGTCATAAGGCTTACCAAAAAGGACAACTTCAACTAAAAATGCATCTTATGATAGAACATGGGCAAATGCAAAAACAACTATAATTTGTTCGAAGTATTAGCAATGAAAGCTGCAACAACTTGTTCGAAAGACGAGTACTCATGGCTGGCAGAAAGTATCAAAGGGAAAAAAAATGCATTCGATCAAGGGAAAAAAGTCATTTGTTTTTTACAACTTGTTCGAAAGCTGAATATCATGGCTGGCAAAAAAGAATCAAAAGGGGAAGAAAGAAAAAAAGCAATCTATCAACATCTGGCTTTTCTTTATCTAAATCTTCCTTTAGCTAGTTAAGATTAGGAATAAGAATATCAAAGAAATAAGACTTAGATTAATGTTTAGCCGCTTTTTGATAGCTATGTTTCAGATACATAAGCCAATAAAGGTCCTGCCAGGGTGGAACCTCATTCTCATCTGCTGTTCAGTGCTATCCTTTTGGGTTTTCACTGAGACAAGTTTGTTGAATGGTGGTATACTTAGTGTAATCTTGACCTTTTGCATGTCAGTTACTTCTGTTATCATTTGTCACTGTAAGATATTCCATTACTTTGGTACATGAGATGTTTCTACTTCAGAAACTTTGATTGGCAAACTGGTAACCAAAGACTGCCTCGTAGGGGAAGGATAAAAAATTGCCACCTGGTATGTGCGGCTTCCAGATCATTGGGTATGGGGAATTCAAATTGTTGGGAATTGCTGCAATATTCTCATCATATTGCTAGAGTTAGATTTCGTTGAATTCTATGGATTTTCAGAGTATAACATTTTTCTAATTTGTTTTCTTATAAAACATCAGAAATATTCTAGTTACCGTAGTTGATGTTGTTAAGGAGAGAAAATCAAGTTCCATTGGCTTGGTCAATTTCCTTTAGTATTTCGCCTCTTATCTAGGTTGTTGAGATCATAAATAGGACCATTGTAATCAGATAACAAATTGTTTTTTTTTTTTTTTTTGGTTGGGGGGGGGGGGGAGGTCGATGTTATTTTTGAATCAATTGGTATCAAATCCCTCCACATCCTTTTCCAATCCTTGCCACTTCCCAAAATTATATTTACTGACTTCTTCAGCTGTTGGAAGTTGATGGTTCATCAACCTTTTCTCTGATGAAATTTTGACAGTAGCAGATGCTTGTGTCGTTAGCATTATCTTCTAAGCTAAACACAGCATCCTAGCATTTGTTCAGTGTCCTTTGTGTGTGTGGGTAAATATCAAAAGTGAAGAATGATCTGTCATTGATATATCTGATCCTTGCAGGAAGAATTGGATAACCTTGCTGCTAAATACGCAGATCGTTTCACTGTTTATTATGTTCTTAATCAGGTTTGTTTACACTTTATATTGTTAATTATTAATTTCACTGCATGTTTAGGTTCTTTATTTGTCTTTTTCTGTGTTTTCCCCCCTTTGGGTTTATTTGCTTGCTTGCTAGACTCCCAGTTTGTTACATTTCCCCTCTCCTGCATAGGGAAAACTTACAAAGACACTAGGCTCGCAACTTACAGAATACAGAATGAGATTGCCTCCAATTATGGTGGTAACTAGAGTGGTCCAATTTCCTATATCTTCATTCCCATTTGATACTCGGTAGTTGGGACTGTGCCATGGCATCTACAGTATGCAAAACCACTGTGAACGAGTCACTAGAACCACCTACCTAAAACCACTGTGATGGTTTGATGTGGCATTATCCCAATTGTTGAATGTTGAAGGGATGATTTTCATTGATGAAAATATCGGTATCATTATTAGTTGTGGCTATAATGATATTAATCACATCTGGTGATATATATTGAATGCAATGCGAAGCAAAATAAAATGATATATCAGTATCAGTCATAGCTATATCGATAACGGACATATCGGATAATATGTATTGATATCATATATATCAAAAACAAAAGAATTTTTGAGAATCATATGAGAATAAGGAAATTTTTGACGATATATTGGCCGATATTTTGAACATTAACTAATATATCATTAATATGCAGACAATGCGATTTTTTTACAGTATTGAAAAATATCCAGCATCAGTCGATATTTCATAATATGGGTAATGTGACCTCCAATTATTTTCTTAATTATTCTATGCTTCCCTATTCTACTTGGATGTTTATGCTTTGATCGAATTGATAAGACTTGCAAAGAGTCTAGACCCCCAAGTTGAAGCAAAACCCCATTAAATAGGCCCCTTTGTTGGTGAATAAAAGCTGTGGATCAGCAATGAACTTGAAATCATCCGTACTGACATTTTTAAAAATGCCATTTTTGCAATTTATACTCGTAATTCAATGTCAAAGCGGTGCAAATGAATATGTGCATTTCGTTTGTTGAAGAATGCTCCTGCAGTTATCTATATATATTCACTTGTTCATGTTGTGGCTCGTGTCCCTCATAATAAATCTGAGTTGTTGCTGTATTCAAACTAGGGTTGAACACAGTTCGGTTTGGTGCGGTTGAAGGTTAATTCGCAACCAAACTGCATACAATGGTTTATATTTTTACCAAATCAAATCATCAGCTGAAATAAAATGCCTGAACCATCAATGTGTGAGTTGGTTTTGTTTGGACAGTCTATATGGTTTGTAGCATTATACTCATTTGTCTAAAAAATTATTTGTTCAATTTAATAATGATATAAAAAACTAAAGTAAATAAGTAATAATATTAATATGGCAATCACAATATCTCAAACATGTTCCAAAATAACATTAC
>JAODPA010047253.1:0-11799 GCA_025585075.1 Nepenthes mirabilis | reverse complement strand
TTCAAAGGTATAGTAGCATGAGTATGACCAAAATATTCTTATTTAAAATAACAAATATGTTTATTATATATATACTTGTTTGGTTTCGTTTAGTTTGGTTTAAACTCTTAAACTGCAACCAAACCGAAAATGCAGTTTAAATAAAAAGTCAACCCACTACCAAACTGCGCATATACCAAACCATGATTGAGTTTTGGTTTGGCTTGGTTTGGGTGGTTTGGATTTTTTTTTCCAGCCCTAATTCAAACCACAATAAGGTGAAGATTGATTGATTTGTGAGCAACTGTTCAGCCTCCTGAAGTGTGGAATGGTGGCGTTGGATTTATAACCAAGGAAATGATTAAAGCGCATTGCCCTGCACCAGCAGCTGATATCCAGGTTTTATTCTGCACCTTTCCAGATATTTTTGCCTGAAGAAAGGTTCGGGAGACACCTTCAGGTGTTATGGCACTTATCCATCCATATATTATTGCTTGCGGCCATTATTATAGATGGATGAGATGTCATACTATCCCAGCTATCCCAAAGTTGTCTGAAGCATTCAGATATTATTGTGTGGAGAAATGTTTGGAAGACACCCTTGTGATACATTCTGATAACGAGTCATTTATTTAATTATCTATTCTATGTGGACTCACTAGTCACAATGAATGAATATGACACTGCATCAGCTGTGGTGTCCCAAATTTATCTAAAAGGGTGTCTTCCTAACACCAGCCGTTTGCTTGCCATAAGCAATAAATGAAGTGATGATGACGGGCATTGCAGATATTGAGGTGTGGGCCGCCACCAATGAACAAAGCCATGGCTGCTCACCTTGATGAACTTGGTTACTCCCCAGCCATGCAGTTCCAGTTTTGATCCTCTTCGGGGTTAGATAAAGGGTGGTCGGGTAATTAATCATCGCATCACCATTTCTGGACCTAGAGATTGATGTATGGTTCTCTATTTTCTGCATTCACATTTCCCTTAGGGGGTTAATAAGAGATCAGAAAAACTAGCATTGGCAATTCCAAAATATTGATATTTCCCTTATGGGATTTTTTTTTGGGGATCATTTTGACTGTTTATGAGATTATATTAAAATGCATAATCTTGAAAGAATTTCAGTAGGTAATGCCAGAAACTGCTAGCAATAAAATTTGACTTTGTTGAAAAGTGGTTCTTAGGTTTCCTGTTGTGTGTATCTTGCTAACTGTTATTGTATGGAATGTGTCCAATTATGCCCTTATTTTGCTAGGGAATTATGACAGTTTAAGGGCACTGGGTGAAGAGATTCAGTATTCTCTCTCTATATTTATTCTCTCTACAATGTAATGTGCAACCCCTTTGTCTTGATCCCAAGGCTATTAAATATAAATCTAATGGTCTGTAATTTTTAAAAAAATTCATTAGAACTTTTTTTAATCATAAAATATGTAAACCGTTAGCCTCTAACCTGAGGTCAGTTATATAGTTCTTATAAACTCGATACATAAAACAGATATTAGTTTAGCCGTTGGTCTATAGATTCATGGAGTACCTTAAATGTTTGGATTATTTCATTAGGAGTACCTTACATAGCTGATAAAAATCCTCTTCATATTATAGATCTTTATTTGGTAATTAATAGCTTAAAAGTTTTTCATCTAAATAAATTGATTTTTTTTCGTCACTATATTATGTGTTTTTCAACTTTACCTCATTTTACTTCTATATTTATGTATTATGACTGGTGATGGATTGATTTTGAGCATATAAAGTGGCAATTTTTTATGAGCATTGAAATTATGATTTTTTTCATGTGTGATTCTTTATAATTATACGTATTTATGCCCTCTAAATATTCTTTAGTCTAAAGGCTAAAAAGCTTTTTTAAAGTGAGTGCTAGAATAAGATTTATTTAATTTTTTTTTTTGAAATGTGTATAATTTGATGAGTCATAAGACTTGAACAATTATACATCTTCTAATATGTAATTATCATTACAAAGTGATATGCTGTTAACACTACTGATATAGTTTTATTGGTTAACATGTCGACCATTCATGCAATGAGATTTCCCAATTTACACAAATTTTTTCTCAAGATCAAATCAATAAAATATTTAAAAAATAAAATATACCAATTAACGGCTCAGATCTTTTTGGATTCGATTCATTATATTACATAACTTAGCACGAGCAATTCGGACATCACAGAACCATTGACATCGACCCTAACCTCGACTTTGATTAAGCCTCTGACACTCAACTTAATTAAACTATGCACTTATATCAGCTTAACTAGCTTGGAGTGTAATAATCTCAACAAGAGAAAAACATCTTCTGCAAGTCACATATTAACCTCACACTGCACGAGATAATGTAGTTTCTTCATGCATACCACGCACAATCTTTTAATAACTTAGGGAAGAGGAGACAATCTTTTAAGCCCCTGCGGCTTCTTTTTTGCTACACCGCTGCATGAGTCTTGAGCCAGTCCAGCAGCAGACTTGCGCATAGGGAAAGAAGAAGAAACACCCGCCACTGGGTCAGAGGATGATGCTCACAAAATGCTATGCAGTGGTTTCTCCTGTAGGATTCACAATTTAGACATACAAGCAGGTACAGGTTGCACCACATCCTTTTCTTCAGAGATCCTTGGCACTTAAAACGGGCTTGGAGAAGACATGGTATGTACCCCCGAATCAGACCCTCTCTTAACCCCAACACCCAACGAGGGCAAAGAGGAATCACTACAACCCCTGCGATCGTCAAGCAGTCTACCCGTAGGCTTATAAACCATTTTAGGTTGGGAGGAACATGAAGCCAACCTGTGCCTGAAGCTCCTGCAGGAAGAACATATAGATGGCTTCAATTGATATGCTACACGGATTTCCACAAATCATCGGCAAAGATAGGATTAGTCCCCGTAACCAGGAAAAATCACCTCCGGAAACAGGACACCAACTCCGATTTCCACACAAAACGGGCAAAACTCACTCTTTTCAGCTTCTCAGTCTGTCTATCCACATGGATCGGCTTCCCCCATAAGGCTGACCACACAACTCAGCCCTTCAACCGAGAGGAGTTCAAACAGAACAACAAAATTAACCAAATGGGCACAGAATTATGCTCCTCTTTTAACAGATCCATATCAACCTTGTTGGGATATGGGTGGGAGCTCACATCCGATTGGCAGGACGACATTTTCAGCCAAATATGCACAGGTGCAATACTAAGAGGAAAGTATTATTGTGTTCGCCGCGTGCGCTTGGCTTGATGACAAACAATTGGCCCGGGTGACATTTGGCCACCAAAGTGAAAATTTTCAAAGTAATGAAACTTCTGGAGTAGAGATTTCCAAAGTGGAAATCTCCAGAGTTGAAATCTATGGGGTGGAATTTTCTGGAGTAAAAATTTTCGGAGTAATGAAATTTTGCCGGAGAAGTTCACAAAACCGAAATGGTGAAATTTGACAGAGTAATTTTGGTGGCAGAGCTAGGTAAGTGGACAGATTTCACATATACCGAAAATCACTTGCAAAATCCAGTCCAGGCAGCTGACTTTGTAGAGCTGGTAATTGACTTTTCAGAGTTGGTAGTCAATTTTACAGAGCAGGTTAACTATAAAGTTCAGGGTATAAAAGCAACTTTGCAGAGTAGGTGGTAGGTTTTACAGTGCACGCAGCCGTATTACAGAACAAGTATTGCCCGGTGCATATATATATATATATATGCATACGTTGTTGCGGTATGTGTGTGAAGTAGAGAAAAATAAGAAGTTGTCATTTTTGCTTTTGTACTCTATTCTCCGAGGGTTTTTGTAACCAAATGATTTTTGTAACCAAATTGACATAATAAAATTTTATAGATTAAGTATCCCGTAATTTTCTTCCTCTTATTTAGAAGATGATTTTCATGTAAAATTGTGTATTATTCTTCCCTCTCTCTATGTTGTAAGTATTTGTTGTTATCATTTCTCCCTTTGATTCTACTATGAGACTGATGCACGTTTCCCAATAGACCTTCCCTTCCTTCAAGAAAATTGGTTTTCCAAATAATAATTTTGGACCACTGTCCAAAACATTCTGCATATCATTCCCACCATTGAAAGTGAAGAAAAAGAATCCATTCGAATTAACCAATATACGCTTGACATCCAATCTGACCCAAAGTTTGCGAGTGACAAACTCCATCGCCGAGAAGGGAGTTTCTTCTCAATGAAATACCCAACCATGGTAATTTTCCACAAATTGGCCCCTCGATGGGTCACCTTCGATAGCCTTGGCTCTCCTATTCAATTGTGCTATTAGAGAAGCAACTTTGTTATTTGACTTCTTTGATCAGTCAAGTTTCCTTTTCCCTGGACTTCTTTATAGCCGAGTCTATATCCACTGGAGGCCGCACAAGAATCCTCTCATCTTTGACACGAGGAAATAGGAGAGTGATGCGAGCACAAGTTTAGAGGGAGAACCCACTCCAAAATAACGTTCTATGGGAGAAGAGCCCTCCAAACTTATAAATTGGAGGTTCTGCATCAAATTTTTCGATACAGAACTCACATCATTTGATGTGAGCACAAGTCTGAGGGGAGAGTCCATCCCAAAAGGACGTCCTATGGAGAGGAGAGCCCCCCAAATTTAGCTGGAGATTCTACCTCAAGTTTTCTGACGTGGGACTCGCATCATTTCTTCCTCCTTCAACAATCGCAGACCTCGGCGGTTGCACTCTGCGGCACTTCACTCATCTTTGACACTCCTATTCAATTGTGCTATTAGAGAAACAACTTTGTTCTGACTTCTTTGATCAGTCAAGTTTCTTTTTCCCTGGACTTCTTTATAGCCAAGTCTATATCCACCGGAGGCCGCATAAGAATCCTCTCATCTTTGACACGGGGAAATAGGAGAGTGATGCGAGCACAAGTCTGGGGGGAGAGCCCACTCCAAAAGAATGTCTTATAGGAAAAGAGCTCCCTAAATTTATAAGTTGGAGGTTTTACCTCAAACTTTTCGATGTAGAACTCATATCATTTGATGCGAGCACAACTCTGGGGAGAGCCCATTCCAAAAGGACATTCTATGGGAAGGAGGGCCTCACAAACTTAGCTGGAGGTTCTGTCTTAAGCTTCCCGACATGGGATTCGCATCATCCCTCTCTCCTTCATCAATTACAGACCTCGGCAGCTGCACTCTGTAACACTTCACTCGGCAGCTTTCACTCTGCGACGATTTACTTCGCTCCGACGCACCGGCAGCAGGTCAGTTCTTCCATAGGTAACCCTTTTCAGTCAGAACCCTCCGTAGGTAACCTTTTTTGGACCAAGACCGGTATCAATGAAAGAACCACTGATACGAGCACAAATCTACAGGGAGAGCCCGCCCCAAAAGGACGTTTTGTGGGGGAGAGCTCCCAAACTTATAAAATAGAGGTTCTACCTCAATGAAAGCACAACTGATACGAGCACAAGTTTGCTGGAAGAGCCCACCCCAAAAGGATGTCCTATGGAAGAGAGCTCTCAAACTTATAAGATGGAGCTCCCAAAAGGACCTTGGCGGCTGCACTCTACAGCATTTTACTCATCAGCTTTTCCTCTACGACGATTCACTCCGCCCTGACGCACCGGCAGTAGGTCAATTCCTCCACAGGTAATTCTTTTTAGTCAGAACCCTCCGTAAGTAGCATTTTTCAAACCGAGACCGGTATAAATAAAAGCACCACTGATGCGAGTACAAGTCTATGGGGAGAGCCCGTCCCAAAAGAACATCCTATGGAGAAGAGCTTCCAAACTAATAAAATAAAGATTCTGTCTCAAGCTTCCTAATATGGGATTCATACAAGAGAGCTGTGGACTACGAAAACCCTCGGCAGCTTTCACGACCACGATTCCGTCTGACAATTTACCCCCAACAAATAGAGTGGTTAGATTTTCCAACATTAGGAGAAAGAGAAGGAAACTCACCTTCCTGGGTCACCACGACATCACATTGAAGCGCAGGGGCATAGAGCGAACATCATCCTTCGCCGACTCACATGCATCTAGATTAGATCTAGCTTCCACAGAGCCACCGGAAAATCCACATTAGGGAGAAGGAATGACCTTCGACGGGCTTCCATCAAAATTTACCAGACCACTCTTTTGGCAGCGCTTCCGAAATCGAAACCAATCGGATTACACCCACTTTCAATATTGTTAATAGCTTCGATATACATCCTGAATCTGCCCACAAGCCGTCGTGCCAAGGAAGTGTGTTCCTCCGACGGTTCTTAAAGGATAGCAAGAGAGTCGATCAACCCCTCCTGAAAAACCGGGAGGACTCCTTCCTCTGAGAGATGGGCAGAAGCGATGGGAGAATGGGAACTGTGGCCAGCGGTCATAGCCGCCATCAGCACCGAGCAAACCAGAAATTTCATTAAAGGTTGTGATTTACGAATATTTTATAGCAAAGTAAAAGCAAAAGAAATACTCAGAATCAATGCTATTATCGACTTTTACACCAGTAATTGGAACTTCTACAGATTTAGGGTGTGCAAATGTATATAATTTTACTTTATATTATAAAGAATTACTATATTTTCAAATTTAAACACCTAATTTTTAGGTTGGAAAACCTTCGACTTGACAGAAGGTTTTTTGTTTTTGTTTTTCTTTTCCAACCCCAGTATATAATATACTGAAAAAATTAAAAATAATAGAAATTCAGATTATGTTTTGGTGTAATATTTTAGTATTAATTTTTTATATTGTAAAAATAATTCTGAACTGTTGAAAAGGCTAGTAAATCCACCCGACAAAACCGAGAAAACAGACCCCGCTTCTTCAGAATGACCCTATTCCCACGCTACGCTTTTTCAATCTTGCAACTGCACGAGCCCGCACCGGGAAAAAGAAAGGAGATTTTGTCATTGTGATCAACAATGACTGCTTTCTGTAAAGGTGTCCTACACCAATAACTCCAACCAGAAAGTACTCTTGACCCAATCAACATCTTCCTTCAGCCGGTTCTCAGCTAGGTCTTCCTCCTTCTCTTTGATTTTCCGCGTTTGGAGGCGTTTCCTGTTCATGGGTTTGCTTCCTATTAGCAACCATCCCTCTTAAATGCATTGTGGAACTTTTTTTTAAAAAGTTCCTTGCAGCACGCCAAATTAGATGAAGAAATGAAAATGTTGAGATCTGCCTGCTGATTAAAGGGTTCTACCGCACCTTTTATCTGGTGTTATTGAAGTTGTTTTTCTCTCACTGGTCTGGCTCGTCCAATTTCGTCCGAATTCCTCTCTCTGAGAAGTTTTATGTCAAAATGATGATTAATTGGTTGTTGTTCTTGGCAATTTCATATCATCGGCCAATGGGTGATTCCTGATTACTCTCAATTCACCAGCACCATCTATTCATCAACCCTACGTTAGTTTGCTGCAACCCTGTGTTACTGCCTCATCCTAGTTCATATTCTTGCCTGATTGCCTTCTGATTCAGCTGTTAAATTATTGTGTCTTGTTAGTAGTGATAGGAAACGGGTTATTCCTGATCATTCCACATGTCAGCTGTTCACCATTTATTCATCCGTTCTAAACTAGCTTGTTTCCAATCCTAGTGTTCCTTTTTGCATCCGATTAGTATCCATTTCTGCTGTTGGACTCAGTTTCTGATATTTCCTTTTGGCGCCTATTGTTGTAATGGCTTACCTAAATAGTCTGATTTGATATTTTCTTCCGTTGGCTCTTTTTGACATGGCGTCTGTAACGAATATCTGTCGTTCAATTTAAGAAATTGTATTGCGATGGCTGAGAGGAATTCCTCCTCAATTTGCACTGTTTGTAGAAACTCTTTGCTGTGTCTGTTTGTCATCATATCCATCCTGTTCTTACTATCTTTTTTATTAGTGCTGCGTTCGACAAGCGGACCTAACTATATTGACCATAGTGTTTTGTACAGTTCCAAACACTTTGCCACGACTGACAACACTGGTTCCCGAGGCCCAAATCGATATGAGAACAAACCCTCAGAATCCATTGTCAGTATAGAAGAGGCAGTGCCCCGGGAAGATATTGTGACACAATGTGGTGCCCAGAAACAAGTTCTTAAGGTTTTCATGTATGATTTACTTCCCAAATTTCATTTTGGGCTTTTAGAATGGAAAGCTAATGGGGCTAGTGTTTGGCCCGATATTCAAACTGGAATCCCTGCATATCCGGGTGGCTTAAACTTGCAACACAGCTTAGAATATTGGCTTACTCTAGATCTCCTATCTTCAGAACTTAAATCTTCTGGTGCTCATATTGCTAAAAGGGTCCATAACTCAAGCGAGGCTGATGTTATATTTGTTCCCTTCTTTTCATCCCTGTCTTACAACCGTTTTTCAAAAGCAAAAACACAAGAAGAACACAGCCAGGACAGAACGCTTCAAGCCGAGTTGGTGAGATTTTTAGAAGCTCAAGAGGAATGGAAAAGATCAGGGGGTGTAGACCATGTTATTTTGGCACACCATCCAAATAGCATGTTAGAAGCAAGAAATAAGCTCTGGCCTGCAATGTTCATACTGTCTGATTTCGGGAGGTATCCCCCAAATATAGCACATATTCAGAAAGATGTGATTGCTCCTTACAAGCATGTAGTCAAATCATTTGTCAATGATAGGTCAACTTTTGATAGCCGTCCAACCCTGATGTACTTCCAAGGTGCTATCTATAGAAAGGATGTAAGTTCCACTTCTCTTTTCTGTTTTTTGTATTGTTGTTGTTTCTTCGTCCCTTTTCTTTGGTTAGATTGGTGGAGGGGCTAGTTTTCTAGATAGATGCATTTAAATGTTTGGTCCTTATTATTGACTTGGCTTTTATGGACATTAGGTTCATTATCAAGCATTTACGGCTAGAACTCACTTCTTACAGTGACTATGCTTTAATTGTGTTTTGAGCTGATGTCCTTAAATTTGCTGTTGTTTTCCTGGAGAAGGTGAAGGCCATATCAGTTCTGCGAAGATTTTCTTGTAACTTGTTTCTTTTTCCCTGGAAAAACTTAACTGCAGCTTCTAAAAAAAAAAGTTATGTTCCATGAAAAAGAACTTGGATAACTGCTAGTTGGCCTTCTATGACTTCAAAAGCATAGAGATTGCTGTGTCTAGAGTCAGAAATACAAGGAGCCCCAATTTCGGGCATGGTTTCCCAAGCTTGGAGAAATAGAGAAACTTGTTCACACCTGAACCAATAGTTCTTAGTTCTATCCGGATTTCGAATGCAACTCTTTATTTTGCCATCTGGTGTAAGTCAGCATCGTTTGAAGTTGACAAAAAAACAAGGAAGTGCCCTCTTCAATTCTTCAGGACTTAGGGAGTTTGAAACTTTGAGGGCTGTAGGAAAAGTGGAGAATCAGCGTAGTTTGCAGCCTCTTTTGAATTCATGAGACTCCAATCAAAGGTGAAAGTCGAATGTTATTAGAAGATAAGTGATGGTAATCAAGGATTCTCTAGCTTCAACTATGTCATCTCCATCATCCTTCGTGTACCAAGTTATTCTTCTTCAAACACCATGAAGCTAGGAAAATCTTTGATTTTGCTTATCTCCTGTTTTGAAGTCTCCATTTATATCACTGCCCGTGCATTCATCCTCTAATGTGCATTCATAATATAAAATGTTCTGAACATTGTTATTCATATTGTACGTTTAAATATTATTGCGTGTCAGTTTGACTACAAGCATGTTGCTTCACCTCCCATATTCCTTACATTTCAAATGGACCATCCTCAATTTCTTCTCCATATCAGGCCATGACCATCACCGTGTAGGGTCTGCATTTGAATGTCACATTTTTTGGGCCTGCAATCTTGCATTACATCTTTCATCTGAATGGCTTGCTGTATCAGATAGACCTAAATGATAGTTGACCAATGGTGAATTCTACTCCGTGTTCCATAGAAGCAATTCATCTCTTAACTAGATTCGTGTTATGAGCAAAAATTTCTGTAAGTTCTAGGACTTCTCACTATTGATCCAAAATACTCCATTGTAATTAATGTTGATATTTTCTGTGGAGTCTTCTTAAAATGAAAATGTTGCTCAAGAGTGTGGTCTCATTCAAGATAAGTTACGGGATAGCTGTCCCCTACAGTCTTGCCCACATGAGATGCATGGTCCCCTTTTGCCCATATCGATTTATTATGTTTTGGCCTCTGTATCAAGTTATCTCTTGCATGGAGACTACTTCCTTGCAGAATGATCTTGGAGATTCAATGGAGACTTCTATTTTATTCTATCTGTTTACCCATGATAATTGAATATGATTATTGTTCATTTGATTGAGAGCATCTTAGATTTGACTGGAAGTCACACCACCTAACTACGGTCTTCTCATTAGTAATAACACCCATCATGCATTGAATTCATGCTAGACAGCTTTGATTTTTGTCATTCATGGCTAGTCAAACTGCATTTACTGTAATGGTACCTGACATGGGGGTTGCTCGTGTTTAGGGTGGTGTTATAAGGCAAGATTTATTTAACCTCTTAAAAGACGAGAAGGATGTGCACTTTGCATTTGGAAGCATCCAGCGAGATGGGATCAACAATGCCAGCCAAGGGATGCATTCCTCTAAATTCTGCCTCAACATAGCCGGGGATACGCCTTCCTCAAACCGCCTGTTCGATGCCATTGCTAGCCACTGTGTGCCCGTGATTGTCAGCGACGACATTGAGCTTCCCTTTGAGGATGTCGTTGACTACTCCGAATTCTGCATTTTTGTTCCCAAAGCAGATGCTATAAGAAAGGGTTATCTCGTAGACCTCCTCAGAGGCATTGGAAGGGATGATTGGACCCGGATGTGGAAAAAGTTGACAGAAGTTGAGAAGTTTTACGAGTTTCAATACCCATCAGAAGAGGAGGATGCTGTTCAAATGATATGGAAGGCTGTTGCACGTAAGGTACCTGCAGTTAAATTAAAGTTACATCGGTTCAGGCGGTTCTCTCGCACCACAGGTAGCAGTAGAGAGAAAGAGAGATCGTTTCCGATGTTGGAATAAATTTTGGTGATGTAAATTTCCCTTCCCAGGGGCTTAGGATTGTTTAGGTCGATGTAGCTGTCGACCCTTTTTTTCTTTAATGATTTTTAGGACAATTTTAAGAACAATTTTGTGACATTATAAGTTATTATTATGAATTCTTGGATGGGAAAAAACATAGTGAGAAGAAGATCTAGGGGAAAGGATCATTGTCGTGGCCGGATTTCTCAACTGGTGGCAGCAGCACGAGACGTTGCCAACGGCTAGTATCACATTTTGATAGGACTTTTATGAATTGGTATTGATGGTTGATGATGAGTAATAGATGAATTTGGAAAAATGATTTTCAGTCAAATATGGCATCTTGTGCCTTTTTCTCAACACTAAAAAATACGGATAATATTTTTTAATAAGTTATTTTACTGGAAAGAGACAACAAGAAAAGGACCTGAAAGTGCAGCATTAAATTTGCTCAACAAAGCTAAAACTGCCTTAATTTTTTTGGTTATAATCCGGTGATGCCAAAAATCTCAACCAATATTAAATATTTTAAAACTTTAAATTCGGTTTAAAGGGACTTGATTGAGCTTATTGCTAATCACAAGGCGGGTTTTGTTTTGTTTTGTTTTTTTTTTTAAGGCTTTAAGTTGGAAAATAAGAATCAAAAGAGATTATTTATTTATTACTATGAGTAAAATGCCTAATCTGTAGAAAAAGCATAAAAAATGTGGTATAATGGCAATAACATTGGCTGAAGATAATCATAAGCAAACGAAATCGTAATTATCATGATGTTTGAAAAGCTTTATTCACTAAAAAGCCTATAATACTTTTAAGAAATATAATTAATA
>JAODPA010047241.1:0-11711 GCA_025585075.1 Nepenthes mirabilis | reverse complement strand
TGCTTCATTGCTGAAGGTGTGGAGCTAGATTCAAGAGTATTGCCTTAAATTGGCATGTTTTTTCTTTAGGAACTACTTTACTGATGTTAGAGTAGTGTGTTTGTACTGCACGAATACCGACATTTTTATCTTTCTGTTGGTTTCATTCGTTGTATCTGAGTGTTCGGGGTGTGCCTTAGCATCTATGGTTTATCCCCTAGTCGAAAAAACACTAGATGATAAACCATTACTTGTAAATTTTTTTCTCCCACTAATCCAAATCACTTACTTACCCAAAAAAAAAAAGTTATTTGTGATTGGTATTTTCTCATGGAGTGAGAAAATTAAAGAAAAAGGACTAAGTAAATTTGTGTAGAGTTTCCATTTAAAATATGAAAAGAAATTAGAAAATTAGACCAATGATTTTTATTTCAGCGAGTGATATTCTCTAACATATCTTAAGATATTATAGTGGTAGATTGAAGAATACTCCTGGGCTATGGGAAAACTTTTGGTGGCAACAAGGACTATAACCCTATATATCGAGATTAAAGATATACCACTCGTCACGGAGTGTTGATTTGAGTTACTTGGGTTGGCCTTAGATTGTGTGGAATAACACAATCATTTTTTTACTTGGTCGCTTCATTAACTAGTAAGGCCTACTAGCATTGATCTCTAAAGATAAAGAAATTTCTACAAGTTTTAAAGACTAATAAAATTAGACATAAAATATAAAAAAATTAAATATGTTAAGGAAATGTCATCCGATCATGTTTTATACTTATACATGTATTATAATCTTATTTCGTTCCTTTGATTTTATTTTAAAGTATGCTACATTTGTCTTTATTTATATTTATACTTTACTGAGTATTTGGCTCACTTACTATTTTTACTAACTCTTCAGATGAGTTGTACAAGTCCATACTAGGAAATCAAGACTAAAGGATCATGTGAATATGAAGAGCCTAAATTAACATGATTATGGACCATTTATATTATTTAGCATTTTTGGGTAATATTTATTGTATCTATATATTGTAATTTAGTTTAATTTTATGTATCGGTTGACGAATGTAAAGTAAATAGTTTGTAACCGATATTTGAAAGGTCCAGTTGTTGTATTATGAAGTTTGGTATTAATTATTATGTTGTGATGGTCTTGGACAGATTTTTATGTGTGGGATTGTCGTTATGGTGCAGGAAAGTGGTTTTGTATTCAACAGGCATTCCGTGCAATATGGTTGACTGATGCTAAAAGTTTTTAGCTTTGTTTATATATAAGTCATGAATATATTTACTTTTGTAGATTATTAATATTGAATGTGGTTTCAATTTTAGCAGACATCTTTCCTTATTAAAGGTTCGACGTCATTTTTTTAGGTCGACGTCAGAACCACAGATATTGTGGCATGTCTTTAGATCCTATGTATGTTATTTATTTATTTGAATTGAGGTCAGTTGAATATTTCATGCCCAATGAATTTTTTTCAGTTATTTGGTTAACTATTTATGATTAAAGATAATGACGGGAATTGGATGTGGTCTGTCATACATTTGGTAAGTTTTAGACTTTTCTTTTTGCACTACCTTTGCTATCATGTCTCACCCAATTTATTCAATCTTGATTTTATCAAGTATCAGTAACTCTAAATCAATAATATTTCTCACCCAATAATATTAAACATTGATATACTTCAATCTAAATTGAGACAATAAGTTCCTACAAAGGTGAATGTGACTTAAATTATTACAAAGTATTACGTACTGCTCTTACTTGAAGCATATTTTTTGGATGAACTTTGTGACAAACCGGGTATTTTTCTTAAGTAACAACCGTCAAAGATAATAATAAACTAGTATTCCTAATTAAAATTATTAATTTCTGTAGAAAATTTGACAGAATTTCGTTTGTAAATCGAGCGTTTGCCAAAATACAAATACCTGTAAATCAACCCTGCACAACAATCTACAACAGTCCACAACAAAATTACAAGTCTTAATGCTTAACGCACTACACAGGATCTAATCGCTACATCATTTTTGGGTGGTACCGACATTATAACTCCAATATAATGCTAGTATGGAAGGATGCCAACTAGGAACCTCGATCATAACCACAATAAGAAAGACCTGCGGAAGTATAAAAACCACAATGTACAGCGAAAACTGATCCATCATTCATTCATACTAAATATCATTAACTATTACCATACATGTTTAATACAGTTTACAAAAGTAGGACCAAAATTCCTATTTCATACACAAAATCAGCTAAGTCCCAGTCTCGAGCCCTGCATACAATATCAGCAGTCTATCGCACTTCTATGGCCTACTTAGTCTCGTCGGGCATCAATATGTTCTCATCTGAAAGAATGAAATCATATAATAGAAATCATATAAGTTGAATAAACGGAAGCATGCGAGGAGAGGAAACATCTGGGATTATTTGGTTTGCATGTTTGTTTTGGTTACGTTCATTCATTTTCATTACTTTCATTAATCTTTACGGATCCGGGCTAATAGGTCGTACTAACCAACGATGTGAGAAAACGAGGAAAGGAATGTGTCTGCCACACATTCTAAAGCCAGCTACATTTTAGGTCTGCAACACTCTACCATCGGCTACATTTTAGGTCTGCAGCACTCGACCATCGGCTACATTTTACGTCTGCAGCACTCGACCATTGGATACATTTTAGGCCTATAGCACTCGGCCATCTCAATTGCCTCATATCCTCCGGGGACCAGAGTAATCCTCGTTCTTTCACAGTAGTATTCTAAAGCGTATCCTGAATATTACCTGCTCCCAGAAGCGGCTGGAGTATTCCTTAGGTTCCCATCGTGATGTACATAGTAAGTTAGAAGGTACTACCTCTATGAACCATGGTCCTAGGTTCAAGATTAATCTTAATCCTTTGAATGGGAATCCACCATTTGCCATATACCTTTTCCAATCGAAAAAATCACATTTCCATCACATATTCTTATCCGGGAGACCAAATCCATTATATTGCACTTTGTGGATTCCCTTCCATTTATTTGTTCGGTTCCTTTCTTTCTTTTGGATCTTAAATCTTTCAACCATTAAGTTCAACTCGCAAGAGAGTTTAGTTTGACTTACCTGCGTTAGTCAAACACCACCTTAGAGGCCTCCGGGACGCATTCCCTTACTCCCGGTGTATGATTACATATTTTCAGGGCTTATAATTTGACAAAACCATTTAAACATAAGTTCCATCACAATTGAAGAGAGCTAAAGCATGCACATTTATCTTTTATTTTTGGGTGAACAATGTCAGGCCACTTTTAGAGGGTTCGGACACTGCGAACGGGTCGATTCTTGCGGAATCGAATGTCCGGTCGATATATACTTACAATTGGGATGTGAGGATTCATATTTTGAAGTCACTTTAACATATTACAAAGGTAGAAACATGCAAATTCTCTTTTTTGTCTTGGGTGAACAGTAACAGTGCCCTTTTAAAGGGTCCAGACGCCGCGAATGAGTCGAAACGTGTGAGATCGATCACGCAGCCGATATATATACACATTTTGGACGTGGGGATTCATATTTTGGGGTCAATTTAATGAAATAAGGTGCAAAAATGGAAAACCTCCAATTCCCGTAGGTTAGGGTTTGGCGGTACTCCACCGACCGGATCGGTGAGTAAATCGGACAATAAATTACATAATCTTTGGTCTCAAGTTACGGGTATTACATTTTTCATGGTTTGGGTGGGAATCAAGACGAAAATACCCAATGATAACCAAAAAATATTGAAAGAGAAAAGTTAGTGAGTATGAGAATACTTGCCTCGACGCGTGCTACCACTTTTATAACTGGCTCCCGGACGGATTCAGACTCTACGCCTCGATCTCCTCCTTTCTCTCTCTAAAACTGGCGCTCTCCCTCTCTCTTCCTCTCCAAAACCTTCTAGAAATGAGGGGAATGAAGAAATATGAAGCAGGTTGCGTTTTTATACTCGTCGGGGCGCTCGAGCACTAGGCGAGCGAGTGGCTAGCGCGACCTCGTTGCCACCCTGCGCTCGAGCATGCACAGGCGCTCCGCGGGTGGGGGAGCTACTGGTTTTTGATACTAGATCTCAACTCGCCTCCTTCATTATTTCTTCCTTCAGTTTCTTAACATCTGGTACACATAGCCGCTCTCGAAATTTTAAAACTCCATCTGTACGCACACTAAAATCAACTGAGAGTCTCTACCAAGGTCCCCCGCAATATCAATCAGAAATGGGTCACTCCCTTGCCCTTCCTTGATCCTCTGAAAGATCTCGGGCTGCACCTATAGAAAGGATAATATCATCCGATTACCCTTAGCGTAGCACTAGATATGATAAGACTTCAAGTAGTTTAGCAACTCCATCTGCTTAATCTACATGGTTGCCACCCAACAGGTTCGGCGACTCAAGGCACCCAACAGGTCGATATTGGATCTCACAATCGTAATCCTTGAGAAACTCAATTCATCGCCGCTGTCTCATATTTAGCTCATTCTACAAGAACAAATACTTGAGGCTCTTGTGGTCGGAGTACACTAAAAATTTCTCACCATATAGATAGTGTCTCCATATTTTTAAATCAAAAACCACCACGGCTACCTCTAAGTCATGGGTCGGATAGTTTTTCTCATGAGTCTTCAACTGTCGAGACCCATAAGCAACTACTCTTTCCCCTTGGATAAAAACACACCCGAGTCCTACTTTAGACACATCGCAATATACTTCGAACTCACCGGAATTATCAGGAAGAGTCAGAATCGGGGCAGTTGTCAACCGATCTTTCAGCTCTTGGAAGCTTTTGTCACACTCCTCGGTCTAGGCGAAGCTTACTTCCTTCCTTGTCAGACGGGTGAGGGTCAAGGTTATTCGAGAAAAATTCTCCACGAAACGACGATAATAGCTGGCCATCCCCAAAAAGCTTCGAACTTCAGACACGATCATCAGCCGACTCCAATTGACTATCGCTCCAATTTTTTATGGGTCCACTGAGATGCCTCCATCAGAAATTACATTCCCTAAGAGCACCACCCTGTCAAGCGAAAACTCACACTTCTTCAACTTCGCAAACAAGTGATGTTCCCGAAGAGCTTGTAGCACAATCCTCGAGTGCCCCTCATGCTCGGTGCGATCCTTGGAGTAAATCAGAATATCATCAATAAAAACTACAACAAATTTATCCAAAAATGGATGGAAGACCCGATTCATCAAGTCCATAAATACGGCTGGAGTATTAGTCAACCCGAACGGCATCACCAGAAATTCATAGTGACCATACCTCGTTCGAAAAGCCGTCTTTGCAATATCCTCCTGCTTAATGTGAAGCTAATGATACCCCGACTGAAGGTCAATCTTGGAATATACTAAGGATCCCTACAATTGGTCAAAGAGGTCATCGATCCTCGGTAGAGATACTTGTTCTTGATTGTAATTTTATTCAACTCACGGTAGTCTATACATAACCTCAAAACCCCATCCTTCTTTTTGACAAATAGGACCGGAGCACCCCATGATGACACACTAGGTCTAACGAAACCCGTATCAAACAAGTCCTGCAGCTGTTGTTTCAACTCTTTTAACTCGACAGGAGCCATGCGGTAGGGGGCTTTCGATATGGGTGTCGATCCTGATACGAGATCAATCCCAAATTCAATCTCACAATGAGGTGGTAGGGCAGACAACTTGTCGGGAAACACATCCTCAAATTCACACACCACCGGAATGTTCCTTACAGACAATTCCTGACTTTCTACCATACTGACATAAGCCAAAAAGGCTTCGCACCCTCTATTCAACAAATGGCGAACCTGTAGAGCAGAAATAAAACTAGACGGCTCCACTATCCGAACTCTCTGAATATAAAAAGGTTCGCATTCCAGAATAGCAAAGTCCACCCTTTTGTGAAAGCAATTAATAGTGGCGTGATACTTGGATAGCCAATTCATACCCAAGATAACATCAAAATCACATATATCTAGAAGAATCAAATCAACTGCTAGAGGAAGTTCCTTCACCTCCACAATACACACTGGATAGGACAAATCGGTCACAATAGAAGACCCCGTGGGCATGGATACAACCAGAGAAAAATCAAGGGTGGTCACGGGGGAGGGTGTAATACAACCAGCCAATTGAGGAAAAATAGAGTGTGTGGACACAGAGTCAAAAGGTACTGAGGAAGAAATACCACAAACTGGAAGTATACCTTCCACCACCTCATCAGATGCTCTGACCGTGCTAGCAGACACCGCAAAAGCTTCACCCTGCATCGCTGGCTTCGGAGCCCGAATCCTCAATGCCTGAGGGTACTCCCTGGCTCTATGCCCCACTTGGCCATAAGTGAAGCAAGCACCTGTCAACCTGGGATACGGTCTACCCACATGCATTCTCCCACAGTGCTGACACGAACCCACCGAAGCTTGAGAAGATGATGAGATTTGGCCACTCCTTTGTCCAGAAATCGGCTGCCTCGGCTTCTTGTATGGTCTCCCCTAACTAACCCCAGTGCTGACACTTGTCCCGCTCTTACTAGACGACCTCTTTTTGAAAAATTCTTCCTTTGCATGCTTTTACTCGTAAATCAAGGCTTGATCCAATACATCAGCATAGGTGGCCAATTTAAGGGTCACCAGCTGCTTGCGAATGTTATCCCGCAAGCCCATTAAGAACTTCCTAGTCCTCCTTTCTTCATCTTCAACCATGTAAGAAGCGAACCGTGACAACTCCGAAAACTTGGCGTCATACTCCGCCACCGTCCGATTCCCCTGCCTTAGCTTGAGAAATTTCTTCTCTTTCTGAACACGGAGGCTAGATAGAAAATACTTCTCTAAGGATACATCCTCAAATATGTTCCAGGTAATCTCAGCCTCTGGTACACCCAACGTTCTTTTTCTCATTTGCCACCAATGGTGAGCCTCACTTTCAAACCGGTAAGACATAAACAGCACCCAATCCTCCGCTGGGCATTTGATTACGGCAAATACCCTCTTAAGGTTCTCTAACCACGAATCTGCCTTAAGTGGTCAGGCTCTCTAAAAAACGTTGGCACTCACTCCTAAATGAAGTGATCATAAGCAGATGGCTCCGAATTAACAGGAGCTTGAATGGAAGCCGGAGCAGGAATAGGGGCCAGATGTCGCTGCTCCATATTCTCAATGATGTTTGTAAGACATCCCAACAGATTCAGATACTTTGCCTCTCGATCTCGGAGCTCTCGTGGCAACTCATTCCTTTGCAAACCTCGACGTCTAGGTGGCATCACCAACTTTAGAAGTCAACACTGAAAAAGAAACAACAAAAGGTTGAGCCAAAGGTTTAACAGTCCTCTACGACAACACTAGATATGATAACACTTATGCAATTATAGAGAACATTCGAAATAAGGGTGCTTAATTATCCTAACTTTTTTCATGTTCACTCATTCGGCCTTAACCCATTTTATCCTAAGCTTCTGCATAAATTCAAATCCATCCTAAGGCATCCCCTCTCTGATACAAACTGTGACGGATCGGGTATTTTCCTTAAGTAACATTCGTCAAAGATAATAATAAACTAGTATTCCTAATTAAAATTATTAATTTTTATAGAAAATTGGGTAGAGTTTCATTTGTAAATTGAACGTTTGTCAAAATATAAACGCCTATAAATCAACCCTGCACAGCAATCTACAACAATCCACAATAAAACTACAAGTCTTAATACTCAACGCACTACACAGGATCTAATTGCCATGTCATTTTGGGGTGGCACCAATATCATAACTCCAACATAATACCAGTGGGGAAGGATGCCAACTAAGAACTTCGATCATAACCACAACAAGAAAGACCTGTAGAAGCATAAAAATCATAATATACTACGGAAACTGATCTATCATTCATTCATGCTAAACATCATTAACCATCACCATACATGTTTTATACAGTTTACAAAAGTAGGACCAAAATTTCTGTTTCATAAACAAAGTCAACTAACTCCCAGTCCCGAGCCTTGCATGTAATATTAGCTGTCTATCCCACTTCTATGGCCTATTCTGTCTCGTCGGGTATCAATGTGTTCTCATCTGAAAGGCACACAATAAGAGTGAGCATATAACCCAAGAAATAAAATCATACATCACTAACTATAACAATTAATAGGAAAAATATTAACTGGGCAGGGGAAACATATAACTTGAATAAAAGGAAGCATGCGAGAAGATGGAACATCTGGGATCACTTGGTTCGCATGTTTGTTCTGATTACGTTCATTCATTTTCATTACTTTCATTAATCTTTGTGGACCTGAGCTAGTAGGTCGTACTAACCAACAATGTGAGAGAACGAGGAAAGGAAAGTGTTTGCCACATATTCTAAAGCCGAGTATATTTTAGGTCTGTAATACTCGACCATTGGCTATATTTTAGGCCTGTAGCACTCGGCCATATCAATCGCCCCATATCTCTCAGGGATCAGGACAATCCTTGTTCTTTCACAATAGTATCCTAAAGTGTACCCTGAACATCATCCGTCCCCAGGAGCGGCCGGAGTATTCCTTGGGTTCCCACTGTGATGTACATGGTAAGTTAGAGGGTACTACCCCTATGAATCATGGTCCTAGTTTCAAGATTAGTCTTAATCCATTGAAAGGGAATCCACCATTTGCCATATACCTTTTCCAATCAAAAAAATCACATTCCCATCACATATCTCCATTTGGGAGACCAAATCTATCATATTGTACTTTGTAGATTCCCTTCTATTTACTTGTTTGGTTTCTTTCTTTCTTTTAGAACATAAATTTTTCAACCATTAAGTTTAACTCGCAAGAGAGTTTGGTTTTATTTACCTCCGTTGGTCAAACAACACCTTAGAGGCCTCCGGAACGCATTCTCTTACTCCCGGTACATGATTACACATTTTCAGGACTTATAATTTGACACAAATATTTAATCATAAGTTTCATCACAATTGAAGAGAGCTAAAATATGTACATTTACCTTCCATTTTTGGGTGAACGGTATTAGGCTACTTTTAGAGGGTTTAGACGCCGCGAACAGGTCGATTCTTTTGGAATCAGACGTCTGGTCAATATATACTTACAATTGGGATGCAAGGATTCGTATTTTGAAGTCACTTCAACATATTATGAAGGTAGAAACATACAAATTTTCCTTTTGTCTCGGGTGAACATTAACAGTGCTCTTTTAGAGGGCCCGGACGCCGCGAACGGGTCGAAACGTGCGAGATCGATCACGCGACCAACATATATACACATTTGGGACATGGGGATTCATATTTTGGGGTCAATTTAACGAAATAAGGTGCAAAAATAAAAAACCCCCAATTCCCGTAGGTTAGGGTTTGGCGGTACTCCATCGGCCAGATCGATGAGTAAATCGGATAATAAATTACACAATCCTTGGTCTCAAGTCACAGGTATTACATTTTCCATAATTTAGGTGGATATCGAGACGAAAATACCAGATGATAACCGAATAATATCAAAAGAGAAAAGTTAGTAAGTATGAGAACACTTGCCTCGATGCATGCTACTACTTTTATAACTGGCTCTCCAATGGATTCGAACTCTACACCTCAATCTCCTCCTTTCTCTCTTTAAAACTGGCGCTCTCCTCCTCTCTTCCTCTCCAGAGCCTTTTGGAAATGAGGGGAAATGAAGAAACGCGAAGTAGGTCACATTTTTATACTCGTCGGCGCTCTCGAGCGCCAGGCAAGCAAGCGGCGAGTACAGCCTCACTACCCGCCTGGGCTCGAGCATGCACAGGTGCTCCATGGGGGGGAGGGGAGCTACTTATTTTTGGCACTCGAGCTCAGCACGAGCACGCAGCAAGCGCGGCCTGCTGCTTACGCCACTGCATTTTGTGCTCAAGCCTGCGTTCGAGCATACACTAGGCACAATTTCCTAGCAGCGTTTCAACAATCAACAACTCAATTTTTCTTTCGATACACATACTCATTCATTCAATAGGTCTAGTATTTATTATTATCACATTGATTTCCTCATATTTATTATATTTTTAGACCCAAAACCTCACAAACTTCCTCATTTATAGCATTTCCTTACTTCGACTATCATAATGTATTCGACTTTGGTGATAGAAAGGGCAACATCTATTTACAACAATGACTACTAAGATACAACTTCTCCAACAAAACATAATTAGGTAGTTTGAGGTAGACTTCCAAGAGTTAATATTGCCTCTATATCATCATTGATGAATGCTGAATTTTGTATTTTTATTCCCATTTAGTTATTATAATTTTATTATATTTTTATTTAAATTATGTAATTAAGTTATATATTTTAATTATGTTGCGTCTCGGGTCCTCGGTTGTTGTACGGATTAGGGAACCTTCCAATATTCCATTGAGGGTTGATCTAGATCAGGTCCAGTCTCCGTCGCTGATGACCAAGAACCTGCACAACACGAACCACAAATAAGAGGTCAGAGGCCAATGGGAGGCTATCCCCCGTTGACACTCCGACGCTCAAGTCAGAAATCTTCCGCAATAAACGGAGGAATGCACATTTAAAGGTAAACGTGGTGAGAATGCAAAGATGCATTCTAAGGGGAGTGTGAGAGGGATGTATTTGGAGGCTTGAGCTCCATGAATGCGGCCGGCAAAGGGGCGACTTACCTGTATGCCCACGGAGGGCGACTTGGAGTGCGCCTGGCAAAGGGGCGGCTTATAGGTGCGCCCGTAGAGGGCGGCTTGGAGGTGCGCCCGCAGAGGGGCGGCTTGGAGGAGCGCCCGGTAGAGGGGCGACTTATAGGTGCGTCCACGGAGGGCGGCTTGGAGGTGCGCCCGCGGATGGCGGCTTGGAGTGCACCCGCGGAGGGCGGCTTGGAGTGCGCCCGGTAAAGGGGTGACTTATAGATGCGCCCGCGGGGGGCGGCTTACAGGTGCGCCCGCGGAGGGCGGCTTGGAGTGCACCCGGCAAAGGGGCAACTTATAGGTGCGCCCGTGGGGGGCGGCTTACAGGTGCGCCCGCGGAGGGTGGCTTGGAGTGCGCCCGGCAAAGGGGCGGCTTATAAGTACGCACGTGGGGGGCGGCTTACAGGTGTGACCGTGGAGGGCGGCTTGGAAGTGCGCCCACAGAGAGACGGCTTAGAGGTGCGCTTGCGGAGGGCGGCTTACAGGTGCGCCCGACAGAGGGCGGCTTGGAGGTGCGCTTGCGAAGGGCGGCTTACAGGTGCGCCCGACAGAGGGCGGCTTAGAGGTGTGCCCGCAGAGGGGCGGCTTAGAGGTGCGCCAGCGGAGGGCAGCTTATAGGTGCGCCCGGCAGAGGGGCGGCTTATAGGTGCACCCGCGGAGGGCGGCTTTGAGTGCGCCCGACAAAGGGGCGGCTTAGAGGTGCGCCAGCGGAGGGCGGCTTACAGGTGCGCCAGATAGAGGGGCGGCTTACAGTTGCGCCCGCAGAAGGTGACTTTAAGAAGATGGACTAAATGGTACTAGTGAGTAAGCATTCTTGTTACCTGAGCGGTGGATCAACTCTTAGACTGCGAGCTCCTGGCTATGGGATAGAGGGATCGTGACTCCAAGACGGAGGGTTGAAGGCCTCCTAGTTAGCGGAGGGCTGAGGGCCTCCAGATGGCGGAGGGTTGATGACCTCTGGATGGGAGGAAGGCTGAGGGCCTCATTGTAGTATAGGGCCGAAAGCCTCTGTGCCTCATGGATGGAGGGCTGAGGACCTCCATGCCGGCGGAGG
>JAODPA010047230.1:0-11711 GCA_025585075.1 Nepenthes mirabilis | reverse complement strand
CACCTTTTTATTGTAGTACCGAGCAACTCGGTGTTGGTACGCTGCTGTCCGTATTCTGGCGGCGTCGTGGGCTTCCTCTAGCAAGTCTAAGTGCTCCCTGATTTTCTGGGAGTTGGTCTGTGGGTCGAAAGACTCCACCCGGAGACTTGGAAGCCCGATTTTGACCGGGATCACTGCTTCAATCCCGTAACAGAGGCTGAAGGGTGTCTCGTGTGTTGGTTCCTTGGGGGTTGTCCGATAAGACTAGAGGACAGAAGGAAGCTCATCAGCCCAGGAGCCCCCGACGTTCTCCAGCTTAGTCTTTAACCCATGGAGTAGCGTGCGGTTCGTGACCTCCACCTGCCCGTTGGCCTGGGGGTATGCCACCGAAGTATGGACCAACTTGATCCCAATGCTGGTGCAATACCTGGTGAAGCGTTTTCCCAAGAATTGGGTCCCGTTGTCGGTCACTACGACCTCTGGGACGCCGAACCTGCAGATAATGCCTTGGCAAAGGAATTCCAGTGCATTGTGCTCGGTGATTTTTGCTAGCGGGACTGCCTCGACCCACTTGGTGAAGTAGCCGATGCCGGCGATGATAAACTTTCTCTGCCCCGTGGCAATAGGAAATGGGCCGAGTATGTCAAGCCCCCATTGCGCGAAGGGCCATGGAGCCTGAAGTGACTTCAGGTCCGCGGATGGCTGGTGGTGAAGGTTGCTATGAAGCTGGCAGCTTTCACATTTCTTCACAAACTCAAGCGCGTCCTTTTTCATCGAGGGCCAATAATAGCCTTGTCGCATGATATTGAAGGCCAGGTTTTTCCCGCCTATGTGTGATCCACAAATCCCGAGGTGGACTTCGCTCAGCGCGTAGTCCACCTCCTCGGGTGATAGACAGCGGAGGTACAGAGTCGAGTATCCGCGGCGATACAGCCGCCCATCGACTACCGTGTACCAGCCGGCTGTCTTTTTAATTCGTTTGGCTTTCTCGGCGTCCTCTGGGAGTAATCCGTCAGCCAAGTATCTAAGGTAGGGCGTCATCCAGTTTTTCGTCTCGGAAATCTGCATTGTCTCCTGTTTTTCTATGCTGGGAGCGTTCAGGATCTCTCTCATATCCCTCGAGTACTGTTCTGGGTTTTCAACAGCGGCAGCTCTAGCCAGCCGATCTGCCTTCTAGTTTTCAGCTCGAGGAATGTGTGCCAGGGTCAGCCTGTCGAAACCCTGGATGGCTTCCTTTGCCTTTGCCAGGTATCTGGCAAATGAAGGGTTGTTTACCTCGAAACCCCCATTGACTTGGTTGACGATTAGTTCGGAGTCGCTGTAAACCGCCGACCTCTTGGCAGAGCACTCATTTGCTAATCGCAACCCGGCTAGCAAGGCTTCGTACTCGGCGACGTTGTTGGTTGCCGGGAAGTCAAGTTTGAGGGAATACTTAACCTCAAATCCATCATGGGTCGTAAGGACCACCCCTGCTCCGCTGCCACTGTCCGTGGACGATCCGTCCACGTGGAGTGTCCACTCTGGGACCTCATTGGGCTGTTTTGCGTTTTCTGCGGGCTGTTCCTTGTGAATTGCGGTCGTGGTCTCAACGATGAAGTCAGCTAGAGCCTGCGCCTTTATGGCAGGTCTGGGCCTGAATTCGATGTCGAACTCACCCAGTTCAATAGCCCACTTCACTAGTCGTCCAGAAACGTCGGGTTTCTGGAGTATGCCTTTTAGCGACTGGTCAGTAAGGACCACTATGCGGTGTGCCTGGAAGTATGGCCTCAATTTTCGTGCTGCGAAGATAAGTGCCAGGGCCATTTTTTCAACTCGTGGATAACGAGTTTCTGGGCCGGTCAATGTTTTGCTTATATAGTAGACCGGCTGCTGGGTATCGGATTCCTGACGCACGAGGACGGAGCAGAGGGACACTTCCGATACTGCCAAATAAAGATACAACTCTTCCCCGTCTTTGGGTGATGCTAGCAGTGGTGGGCCGGCCAGATGCTGCTTTAACTCATTAAAGGCGGACTGGCAGTCAGCCGTCCACTGGAATCCGTTGGATTTCGTCCCTCTCAGAGCTTTAAAGAAGGGTTGATATTTTTCACCAGATTTTACGAGGAAGCGGGACAAAGCAGCCAGCCGCCCAGTCAATTGCTGGACGTCTTTGATGTTTGATGGGGGAGCCATGTCAGCGAGGGCCTTAATCTTTTCTGGGTTTACCTCGATCCCCCTCTGGGAGACGATGAAACCCAAGAACTTCCCAGAGGCTACCCCGAAGACGCACTTGGCTGGGTTCAGCCTCATTCGGTGCTGTCGGAGCACCTCAAATGATTCTTCCAGGTCGCGTATGTGATCGTCAGTGACCCTGCTCTTGACGAGCATGTCGTCGACGTAGACCTCCATGTTGCGACCAATCTGTTTTTCGAACATCTTGTTGACCAGTCGCTGGTAAGTTGCTCCAGCGTTTTTCAGTCCGAAGGGCATCACCTTGTAGCAGTAGGTGCCCTGGTCCGTCATGAATGAGGTATGCTCCTCGTCTTCCGGACTCATCCGAATCTGGTTGTAACCCGAATAGGCGTCCATGAAGCTGAGCAGTTCATGTCCAGCCGTGGAGTCAACCAGTAGGTCAATCCTGGGCAAGGAAAAACTGTCCTTCCGGCAGGCCTTATTAACGTCGGTAAAATCGACGCACATTCGCCATTTTTCGTTGCTCTTTTTGACCAGGACGACGTTTGAGAGCCAATCCGGGTACTGGACTTCTCTGATAAACCCAGCGTCCAATAGCTTTTTCACCTCCTCTCGGATGGCGATCAGCTTTTCGACGAAGTGATTCCTCCACTTCTGTCTGACAGGCTTTCGGTCAGGATCAAGGCCCAGCTTGTGGACCATCACCTCAGCTGAAATCCCGGGTATGTCCACGAGAGTCCATGCGAATAGGTCAGCGTTCCGCTGTAGGAACGCAATCAGTTCAGCGCGTAGTGCGCCAGTGAGTGAGCCGCCAACCTGCACACACTTCTCCAATTCCCCCGGATTTAGTGGGACCAGATCTGTGGCCTTACCGGGCTGCGCTTATTGCAGGGTGGTCTCGTCTTGGTGATCGAGTTCTCCCACCGCGCTAGTACTGTCGCTAGGGGCAATCTGGGACATGTAGCATGTCCGCCCTATTATTTGGTTGCCTAAAACCTCTCCGACACCGTAAGGTGTTGAAAATTTTATTTTGAGGTGCGGAATCGAGGTAACTGCCCCGAATGCCGCCAGGCAAGGTCTACCCAGTATAGCGTTGTATACTGAGGGCAGGTCAACTACCAAAAAGGTTAGCATGCGACTTGCTGTTTTCGGATAGGTGCCCAGGGTGACTTCCAGTTGGATTGTCCCTTGAACGGGCACTGGTTCATTGTCAAGGCCGTATAAAGGTCATTTAGCGGGTTTTAATTGGTTCTTTTTAAACCCAATTTAAAGAACGCATCCAAGTAAAGCAAGTCTTTAGAGCTATCATTATCAATAAAGACTCATTTCAGCTGGTAGTCTGAAGTACCATCTGAAACGAGTGCTGAGATTACAAGGGGATCAGCATGGGGGGACATTACATGATTCGAGTCACAATCACTGAAGCTAATAGTATTATCTACTGTGCGCTGCTTCTTCCTCCCAGTCTGCTGCTCCTTGCTGTCCGTCGGGCTCCTGGCAGGTCGGGTGGTGACTATGTTAACCACTCTTGTAGCAATCCTGTTCCGGGGAGGAGTCCGCTCCTGCCCCTCTTCATCAGCTGCTCCTGAGTTCTGTCCAGGGCCTCTAACATACTTCGTGAGGTGTCCTCTGCGAATCAGGTCCTCAATTTCTCTCTGCAGTGTATTGCAGTCATCAGTTGAATGGCCAGCAGAGCAATGGAAGTCACAGTACTTCGACTGGTTTCCAGAATCTTTCTTTAGCGATTTGGGCCACTTTAGAAACTTTTCTCCACGGATCTGCATGAGGACATTAGCGCGCGTGTCGGTCAGAGGCGTGAAACTGGTGGGCCCATAATATTTACGTTCTGGAGGCCCAGTCTGGCGCTGCTTCTAGCGGGGATGTTCTCCGCCCGTGAACTTTTTTTTCCTTCTCTAGGGAACGGCTGAGGCTAATCCGCCCGCTCAGGACGTTTTGCCTCGTTGGTCTCTTCTGCTGCAGCGTAGGCCCTGGTAATGGTTTCCGCCTCGCGGAAGGTCTGAGGATTTTTATGGGCAAGGTGCTTGAAAAAGTCACCGAAAGTAAGCGCAGAGATGAAGCTGCCCAGCTTCATCTTCTCTGTGATCCTGGGGATCCTTCTGGCTTCAGCCACGAAGCAATCCAGGAAACGCCGCAGGTTCTCTCCCAGTTTCTGCTTTATGTGGGAGAGGTGCCACGGCTACTTCTCTTCCCGTTGGCCCGAAGCGTACTAAGCCAAGAAGAGGTCCGTGAGTTCACAGAAGCTGCTGACAATGCCCAAAGGGAGATGGTAAAACCAGATTCTCGCGTCTCCCTTCACGGTGAGCAGAAAGCAACGGCACATTGCCGAGTCTTCTAGCCCTTGTAGACTTAGATGGGTGCGGAAGTGGTCTAGGTGGTCAACCGGATCACTGCCCCCATCGTATAAGTCAAGGGACGACATCTTGAATTTGGACGGCAGTGGACGGCTCAATATCTCCGCAGTGAAAGGAGATCTGTCCAAATCGATGGCGCGCTCGTCATTCTGGAACACGTGGTTCCAGATTTGGTCCACTCGCGAATCCGCACGAGTGGCGTTTGCAGATCGTTTGGAGTTAAGGAAGTCCCTCAACTCCGTCTTGTCCCCGACGGGTTCAGCAGCCGGTCGGCTGCTGCCTCAGGTGGACCTGGCAGTCCTGGAGGCTCACTCCTGGACTGTGTGGTGGTCTTCCGCCCGAGAGTATCGATGATTTCTTCTTTCTGGGCTCTCTGTCGGAGACGTACTCCCGGAGCGTTCCATTGGCCTGTTCTGGCCAGGAACGCAGGAGGACGCCGGAGCCGGATTATTTTCGGCTTTGGCAGGCCTTTTGACCGGCTTCTTCTTCCTCTGACCACCCTTTTTGGTGGCAGGAGCGGGAATGGCTGCTGGTGGAGCCGCTTGTTGTCGTTGCTCGTTCTGCGTGTAAAGTAACTAGAGTAGGCGGTTGTTGGCCTGCATCTGCTCCACCAGTTGTTGAAAATAAGGCGGTGGAATCCCGCCTGTGGCCCCATTGACCAGGACATCAGCAGCATGGTCCTGGTCGGGGTTAGCAGTTTCTCTAGCGGGGTCGCTAGACTGGGCTCTCGTGTTCATCATTATAGAATCAGAAGGTGACAGAGAGAGTTTGTGCAGATTTTTGTGGTAGGCTTTTAGTAAGCAACTCCCACAGACGACACCAATGATGCGTACCTGGATCCGATTTCGAACAGATTCGGATTCTACTGGATGGTTTGAACCGGCTCCGTTCACTGAGCACGAATCCTGCACACCACTAAAATGAACAAGAGGTCAGCGTTGACGATGAAAAGTTGTCCCACCGAAAATACTACAATGCTCAAGTCAGTAAAACAGTCTTCAAAAGAGAAGAAACTGAAATTGAGAGAGAGTGAAGGGAAAGAGTTTGAGTGTTTGACCCAGATGTAAGAGAGACGCGAGGTCTTCTTGAATCTGGGTGGTGGGAAGGCAGAAAAAGGCTGTAAGGGCTCGCTTGTTGCCTTAGGATTTTTTGGGAGAACGAAGGTGGCAGAGAAGGCAGGCTTCTGTGAGCTCATAATCGTCCCAGAAAACGTATGCAATTCAGTGTCTTCAAGAAGCGTTTGCTGCGAAAAGTATCAAAAAGAGCTTCCAAGAGAGCCTCCGTGTTGGTCAGTCTGATAGAAAGCCTTCAAGAGAGCGTGCCCTTGATGGTGGGTCAAGGGTTTCCTTTGTAACTGGGAAGCCAATCCTCCTTCTTTGGAAGGAGCGATTGCCTCCCTGATTTGCTATCAGGCTTGCCTTCTGGAGGCTGATGCCAGTTGCCAAGTTGTGGAGGATCGTTTCCTTCTGAGGCGGCCAACCACCTTCCTAGTTGGTTTCTTTCCTCCCTAGTGTATTACCGTTGGATTACCTTGGCTGGCAAGGAATCGGGAAGAATGGCGCTTTCCTTCTTGGTGTAAATTGAGATTGTGGGGGACACGTGGAAAGCTGTGGTTGGCCGTCTGATGAGTGGTGGGCCCAAACGGAGCAGGCCCATTACTGTAGATAGGCGCTATTTGGGCCCAATTTGTAGGGTGAAGACGGTCAACGTCTGAGTTGACCGTCAGCGTGTTGGCCGCCTTCGTGGAGAACGAAGGGAGAGTGCTGGCGAGCAACTGATGGGCTGTGGGCCAGAATGGAATAGGCTCATTACTGTAGCAAAGCCTCTAAAAGCCCAACTAAGCTGCGCAAGGGCGGTCAACTCAGACGTTGACCGTCCGTGAGCAAGTTGGCCGCCCAGACGGTCAACGCCAACGTTGACCTTCTTGGGCTTTCCGATTCTTGGGCCCGTCTTCTTACTGGGCCATCAAAAATATTGACCGGCCTCCATGGGCTTCCGTTGACCTTTCTTTGGGCCAGCCCATTACTGGTGTACCCATCAGTATTCAATATGCAAGAATTTTTTTATTTTTTAGTAACTACCAACTGAGTTATCATTAGTTAAGTGAGAACCGTGAGTTTAATATAATAAAAAGTGATGTATTATTTGAGAATTCACTTACATTAACAAGCTCATAAACAGGGTTGATTTAGCTTATTAAATTCATGGTGTTAAGCTTAAGTAGGTTTCAATAAAGGATTTTGATGGTGATGGCTAAAATGGGCCGACCTAAAACAGCAATCAACCCAGGAGAAGTATGGCCCGCTGACCCAGAAGACGGTCAACGCTCCAGTTGACCGGAGATGACCTTTAGACAGCCAGATGTAACCCACAAACCCTTTCCTCCATGCAACAGATTGTTTGTCCTAACTGGTTGCGAAACTAAAGATCTTCCCTGATCGCAACCTCCTCTGAAATGAAAGCCTTTAAATCAGCGCATAGCCCACAATAGAAGCCCCAATATTCATGACATACGACATCTCCACGAGGGACGAAAGAATCCTTCCATCCAGTCATTATTGCCCTAAATGGTGCTGGCATCTCCTAAATAGATGAAAAGGATCCCCTCAGGCAGCTAGTAGTCAGCCTTGCCGTCTAAGAAAGGGTTCAAGGTCAAACGGTCATAAAAATGTCCTGGGGACACAATTTAAAGGCACGCACTCTTCAATGGTCAAACTTACACAAGCAATCCAATCTTCGAACGAATCAAGCACTATTCTCTTTCCCACTACTCACTCTCCATGAACTTAGTGGCCAGAAAAGCTGTTCTCCACAAGATGGGCGCACTCTAGAGCCCCACGGTTTATAGGGTTGAAGAAGCCAACCGAAAAATCTGGAACTACCACAGTGACTATCCGTCTGCAGAGATGAATGCCTTCCCAAAGTCTAGCATTCAGAGCCTGGCCCACATCCTCTGGGCACAGACTGGTAGTCATTTTGCCCTCAAGCTTGGCGTTCTTTATTCAAAGCTTTATCGCCAACTTTTTGGCGGTGATGGCTCAAGCCTCTAGTCTCTTCAACCTCTCCCTTAGCTCCACAAATTCCAACCTAAGGGCAGCAGCCTCCTCGCGGTCTCATTCGGCCTACGCGACAGCGGCACTAGATTGGCTTAGGAGCTCCTCTAGCCGGCAAATTTTCTCCTCGAGCTCATCTATCATCTCCACCCGCTGGCGCAGGCACTTTGCTAAGGCGTTTGCCATCATCTGGTCCCACGATTCTAAAAAATAAAAAGAAGAGAGAGGTCAAACCACACCAGCAATTTTGGAAGGAAAGAGGAAGTTTCCTTCGAAAGAGTACTGTGATGAATTAGTGCTTGAACTTCCGCCCCCAGTGGGATCGAATGCCTCAGGGCTTGGAGGCGGAAAGGCCTCCATTGGGCCCATGGGAAGGCCAGGCGTGGCAGCCTCCGGGACCAGCTCCGTTGTGGCCACCATCTCATTAGCACCATGAGCTCCTACTGCGAGGACCTCCTTAGCGGCGGCATCCAAAAGGCCCGTCAGCACAAGCAGAAGTGCGACAGAAAAGCTAACCTCACCCATGTCCATAGGCCCAGCCTGTGCTGCTGCTACTGTTTCCCCCCGCTCTCCAGTTGTCGGTTTTGCCGGTTCCTCAGCAATTGCTCCCACCAGCTCTTCGACTATTGGCCTTGTCAACTCTTCGTCAACCGGCCCGGCCGGTACAATAGATATGCCAGACGGCGGCAACCTGACAAAAGGCATCATGGCACAGGCTCCCGTAATGCTAGTATCCAAAAGGGTAATGGGAGTCTCTACCCAGGACGGCTCGCCAATACCCCCATGTGCCTAGCCAGACAAAAATCCGCGGCGGTGGAAGACGAGGAAGAAGGCGGAGTCGGTGCAGGCCACTGCCGAGAAGAGCTACTAGAGGAGTCCCCAATAAAGAGAGTCCCAGCCTTCCTCTTAGGCCTGTATGGTGCTGGAGGAGCAGCCTTAGCCTTATGAGCTGGTGAGCACAGGCCCCAACGGGCTCACACGATTTCTTCAAGGGACACAAGGTGGTCCCTCTTGAACTCATCCGATGTGCCCGGACCAACTCCACTAGTGGCTCGACGGCCTCCACCTCCTCTCGTGAAGGCTTGTTGGTAAAGGTTCTCGGTACGTTGTCCCAGTTTCTAGACAAGGGTCAGTCATCAGAAACTTTCATGAAGAAGAACAGTTCCTTCCAGTTCTTAACGGACTCAAAGATGGTTTGGCTTATACGTAGCTCCTGGGAGGTGAGTGAGATCCAATTCCCACTCTGTGTAAACCAAAAAATCACTCTCATTGTTGCCACAAACAGCATCCTAGAATGGTAGTGGAGGAATATGCACAGGGAACAAAGGTAACACACAGCATTCGCATGGAGTCTCGCAATGGGGATTCCAAGGGCTTGAAAAATATTGAGCAACTTCTTAGGAACGAGGAGACGAAGCTGACTCCACAGGTGAGCCTCATAGACAGTAATGTATCCTACCTATGAGTGGCAAGCCCTGTCATGCTCCCCTGGAACAGTAGACAAGATGGATGTCGGGATGTTGTACTGGATATACGGAGCCTTGGTATTGCGGGAGTCGATAATAGAAGGGGTTGCGTCGACTGTGGTAGCCATGAAACCATGTGGAGGATAAAGAAGGTGAAGGTGATTCGAAGGATGCAAGAGAGAAAACAGAGGAAAATACGAATTGGCTTTTGATTTATAGCTTTTGCTGTTGCCAAAAGAAAGCAATGCCTCAAAAAGGTGCAGCAATTATGGCCTGACACGTGTCAAAATGAGAGAGCATGCGGTCAAGTTGAATCGCCCGTCTCATTTATTACGAAGATACAGTCAATTTTAGTAAGACACGTGGTAGAAAATGACAGATTGGCAGTTGAAAAGCGTAAGTTCTTAGGTAGCTAAGCACAGCTCCCTGAGTGCCCAACTGGCGGCGGGGTGAGACAATATATTAAAACCTTCCGGTTTGACCTCCCATCCTCTTTGGTCGATGAAGCTGGTCAACTACCATTCTAGCTATGCCCCGCTCTTCAGATTCTAGCGGTTTGGTCAGCGAAGCCGGTCAACTACCACTCTGGCTCCGCCTCACTCTCTAGATGCTAGCAGTTTGGCCAACGAAGCTGATCAACTACCACTCCAGCTTTGCCTTGCTCTCTAGATCCCAACGGTTTGGCCTACGAAGCCAGTCAACAATCCACTCTGCCTCATTTGACCAAACTATTTTCGCATCAGGTTCCGGTCGTTCCGGCAGTTCTGGCCCATGGCCAGGACCCACAACTCTTCGACCATTCCGGAGCACATAAAAAAGAGAGAGAGAGAGGCATGATAGCAGAAGACAGAGAACGAATTGAACACGCAAACAGCTGCTAGTGCTTCTTATTAATCTTCCCCTTACAAGTTACAAAGTCCTCAGAGGTCAATGTATAACAAAACAACAGCAATGAAAAAGGGGGGAAGTGAGAAATACATCAGAATGCAGCCCGACCACAAAGGCCTTTCTTTGTTTAAGCAAACTCTCGAGCAAAAGAGTGACGCACCAAGATAAAGCCAAAACTTGTCGTAAGAAGAGGCAGCTACCCACAAGTGGTCGGAGGAAAAGGAAACCCTAGTGCCAGTTAGACAAGGCGGCACTAGTGGGATGCATGGGGGAACGACCCAGGTAGCCGCCCATAGACGGCCAAGCGATAAGGAACGCCCAGTGCTAGACAAAAAAGGAGACACTAGTGAGACGGGCAGAGCGTGACCATGGCGACCACCTACATGAAAAGGTGTGACCAAAGCGGCCACCTACACGAAAAGGGGTGACCAAAGTAGACCAGCGCTGTATCCCAAGATAACGCTACCAAAAAATGCGGATGGCCTCAATTCAGAGCCGATGGTCGAAACTGCAAGCCTCGCAGCAATGTCAAGCTCCCACACCATTTCATTGATTAAGGAGGGAGATGATGTGAAGAAACGCTGCAAGCACTCAATTTATAGTACGCGAGGGAACAAGTGGGTCACTAAACGCTGAAGGATTACCAACCTAGCGAATCTGTAGAGAATCAGGGAATAGAGGAGTTGCGCCGAGAACGGTAAAAAGGGGAATCTGGGGAGGGCCTGAAAAGACGACACAGTATATTACGTCCGATCGTAAACATGCTGAAGGCTAAAAATTCAGACCTCTTAGCATGGGGGGCTAGTGATGGGGACGGCTGAAATGGGTAGACCTACAAAGGTGATCAGCTCTCGAGAAGTACGGCCTGCTGGCCCAGAGGATGGTCAATACCCCAATTGATTGAAGATGACCTTTAGATAACCGGATGCAACCTAAACCGAATGCAACCCAAATCGGATGTGGCCCACAAACCCTTTCCTACACGCAACAGATTGTCTACCATAACTGGTCGCGATGCGGAGGATCTTTCTGGATCGTGACCTCCTCTGAAATGGAAGCCCCCAAATCAGCGCATAGCCCACAATGGAAGCTCCAATATTCACGACATGAGGCATCTTCACAGGGGATGAAAGAATCCTTCCTTCTTGTCATTGCTAATCTAAATGGTGCCGGCATCTCCTCAATGAATGGAAAGGATCCTTTCAGGTAGCTGGTAGCCAGCCTTGCCGCCTAAGGAAGGGTGGCGAGGTTAGATGGCTATATAACTCCAAAGGCATGCTCTCTCCAATGCTCAAACTTGTACAAGCAATCCAATCTTCGAACGAATCAAGCGCTATTTTCTTTCCCACTACTCACTCTCCGCGAACCCAGTGGTCTGAAAAGTCGCTCTCCACAAGTGCACCATCGAAAACTGCTTTTCACAAGTGCACTACAACCAAAAACCACTCAATGTCGAGTGCACCTCCGAGTTAGACTCACGAATTTCCTTCATGCATCATTTCTAACAAATTCTATCTTTACCTTCTTTATTTTGAAAAAAGATAATTTATTTGAGCGTCATATAATAAATTGATGAGCAAATCTCACTATTTTTCTCCGACTTCTCGACTTTCATTGTGATACATAGGATCTAAACCATGCAGCGCAGAGATCGGGTTCCATGTCAATATGGACCCGATGACCAATTGAACTCAAATATGTCAAAAACTCAGATTCACGAAGCATTATATTTCAAGCCAAGCCCTAAGAAAATTAATAAAGAAATGTTAAATTGTTTAAAT
>JAODPA010047219.1:0-11711 GCA_025585075.1 Nepenthes mirabilis | reverse complement strand
AAAAACCAAAATTTGAGGAATAAAGCTTAAGGCCTAATGGGAGTCGGAGCCCGACATGTGTGTTTGAGGCAGAACTTTTGAATTTGAGGAACACATAAGGGGCCATCTTGCATGATTTGGTTAGAATAGGCTTTGCTTTAGGGATACACAAGTAGTTCTCGTGCATTTATGTGGTTGGGCATGGCACTTGATGCGGTGCTCGTGCTTTAATCCGGGTATTTAAAATCTTATTCGGTTCATTTTGATTATTTAATGTAGAGAAAGAGAGAAAAAAAAAAGAGAAAAAATAGGAAAGAGACTTTGAAAAAATGCGATTTCATGTGTAATGTAATTATTGTAGCATGAGTAGGCCATCCTCAAGTAATGAAGTAGTAGCTTATCAATAATAACAAAAGGATAGACAAGAGGTTTATTATAGTAAAATCTAGTTAAGAGAGTTCCTTACCCTATAAATAGTCATCAAGGTGTAATGTAAGGTGTTGTGTAATGAATGATGAATGAAATGTATGAATTCCTTACTGTTATCGTAAGGTAATTCTTCCTAAGTTCTCCTTCCACTTTTCTTTTATTTCTCTCTCTACCCAGTTCCCTCTCTTCCTCTAATTCTTCTGTAGTTCTTCTTAATTTCCTCTTATTCTAATTACATTCCAATTAATTTGTACTATTATGTAACAGTTGGTATCAAAGGCTGATTCTTGTCTTCTTTCAATCCCAAATTCTTTTTCTTTTTCATCAAGATCTACAGCAGTGTTTTTCCTAGGCTGACCAGCTAAAAATTCAGAAAAATTAGTTCATGCATCAATAACAAGTCATTCCTCATGAATTGTACTACAGCAAGTTCTTGAGTTTTTAACGATTCATACATTCTTGGTGATCTTGGTTTTCTTGGATAATTCATATTCTTTCGAAACAATTAGAAATCCTTTTGTTTCTTGATGTTTCTCTAACTTTTTGTTGTTTTTTTCCAACTCTCGTTCTTGGTATTCAGGTATTCTAGACAGGGTATAAAGATTGAAGTGGCTGCCATCTTGGTATTCCTGAAAATTCAGATTTCCATATTACTAAATCAAGGGGAGAAAAAAATAAAAATTCAGTAAATACTACTCTTATATCAGCAATAAGTTAGTGTTTTGCATCTGCAAGCTTCCTGTTATGCATTTTCTGGAGTCACCTTTCTTATATTGGATTTCATGCATGAGTTCTGGATATTTTGTATCAGAAGGCCACATCTCTTCACCTTTTGTATCCGATTCATCTCCAGCAACAGTTCATATGCTGCACCAGCATGCCTTCTGTGGTGAATTCTTGAAGTTGTTGAAATCTTAAAGTTGACAATAATGGAATAACAAGCCTTCCTTGCAATTATACAATTATAGAATTCTGTCAACGATGGAGGCTTTTGTAACATTGACTTCATGAAGGCTTGGATTTCTTGAATTCTTGAATACGGATATTCCATCAATTGACATTCTTAATATTCCAAGATTGCATAGCGACAGAAGTGCAGAAGTTCCAACAAATTAGTCCTCTGCTGTGTTTGATTCTTGTCTTTCTTGCAATAGTGGGCAAATCAACAACTTATTCATTCTCTGCAACTTTGAATACAACTATTGAACATCTTGTAATAGTTTTCAAAATGTGGAATTCAAATGAGTACACTCTGTTGGGGTTCAATTGAAATGCGCACACCCCAGCATCGTGGAACAAATCGGAACGCACGTCAAACGTCAATTACCAAACTCGTAAGTATAGGATATACAATAGTGTACAACATTTTTAACATGAAAAAAATTTTTCAACTAAAGAAAAAATCACGAGACAAAATCTCAATAAATTTACTATAATAATAGTATCAGTTACAAATAACCTACTCCGAAATCCCTTCACTATTATCCCAAATGAAGAATGATTACAAAACTCTCAACACACCTAAAAACTCATAAAAGAAAGTATAATAAGAAATAAGAGTAATTAAATAAAATACATCCTATAAAACCATTCTAGAATAACATATCCGACCTTAGTGAAGAACGGAACTCAAATTGGATATCAACCAGGCGCTGAACCTCTTTCTCTTCTCTTTTTTTCTCTTTTTTCTCTCTGTGCAACTCTCATTGTGTGAAAAAATGATTTCGGATTACTCTAAAATTGTGTTAGGCATAACTTTATATTAGAAGCAATGCTCATGTCCCGTCAGGCGCGTTTCGCGCACGAGCACTATTAGAATCAGTGCATGAGTGCTACTCGTGCGGCCCCATTCTGGAATCGGCACTCATGCGTACAACAAGCACTTGTTGCGCTCCACTCTATTGACTTTCGATCGATCCTCGGCCTACCATCGCACGAATATCACGCAACCCTTCATTATCATTTGCCACTTGTTAACTCTCGACTGATCTTCGGTTGACTCTCACATGAACTTTATGTGACCTTCCGATAACTATCGGTTTGTTGTGGCACCCACAAGGGAGTGACCAAAACCCAGCACACTATACTTCTCGGCAACTTCTTTCTTGGAATGCAACTGACATTCAGCCTTGGAACTCAGAATTTTGTGGAGAATTATGGCTTCCAAGCATCAACAAATCAACTTCACTGCTGCATCAGTATATCTTCAAGCCATTCGAGTGCTCGATGCTGAAAGACCCTGATTATCACCTAAAATTCTTGTTCTTGAAGTCCTGAAAATTCTACAATGCATGCTTGTGCATTGAATTCTAGTCAACAGCTCACAGAATCCAGTTCTTCCATTCTTGAATTCTTGAAGTTATTTTAGTGTCAAAAGAATCAGTTGAGCAGAATTTCACTTCTGTTTACAAGAGATTGTGTTCAGCTAGCCCACAACAAAATTCCTATTTAGCCTTCAATTATCTTGAGATCTTGATTACTGCTGGAGTTCATGGTCAATAATTGAAGTTCTTGATGCCTAGTTAGTTAAATTGTATAATCCTTATTTGTACTCTGGCAGAATCAGACCTCACCTTTACTGTGTTGTTGTATCGTTGAAGTTCCAGGTTACTCCACGTCGAGTAAGATATGAAATTCAGCAACTGCACTTTTGCATCAGCTACTGGCATCATCACAAATTAGAATTGTAACAAATTGAATCACTCCCATTGCACTATACAAGTTGTTTATTCCGGATTTCTGAATCCTCAACTGTTGTATTACCGTTCTGTCTCCTTGCATCATTTGTTCTGAATTCAGCAATATCAACAGCTTATGTGACAGCTCTTGAATTCCTGGATACAGAAAACACATTTATCTTCTATTACTGAATTCTTGAAACGGCTTCACATTTGCCTACTGATTTCTACCAAGAATCTTGATTCTTGGTTTTCTTGTTGACTCATGCTTTCCTGGTTCTGACAGCTTAAAATCTATGATCACTGGTTATAGTCTTCTACTTTTGGGTTCACTATTAAGCTGGTCATTACTCTCATTCTTGGTAATTCTTCGATATTCTATTCAAGGATAAAAGATTCTTTAAAATCAGCCATATTCAAAAAATCCGTAGTTCTTCTTTTACAATTCCAATTCTACATGGTTTTTTGAAATTTTTATTACTACTATTGCTACGTTTGAAGTTCGACATCCATAGTTATTACATCAACTTTCAGAAATCAACAAAAGTAACAGATCCCCATTTCATTAAATAAGTGTGTTACATACATCTTGAACTAATTCAGTTGTTAACACCTTACAACAAATTTCACCACACCATCTGGAACATTACGAAATTCTTATCTTAGTCTGTTCCCTTCAACGCGTTCATGCCTCTTGGTGTTTCTCATTTAACTTCCATCCCCACAGAGCATTTCTCCATAATTTACCCGAGAGATGACAAAAATGTAGTTGAACGACCTATAGCCTTGCATCAATGACACGCCAAAACCTTGCTTGCATCTCACTCAAGTCGTATCTGTCTCATTAATATTACCTGTCTCATTGTTAAGCCCTCTGGCTGCGAAACCTTCCGCCACGTGTATATTATTTCTCAACCATTGTCTGAATGAGATGGCTGCCTCCACTTCAACAGCATGATCACTCATAACAGTACCTCTACGTGAAGCACAAGCTCTTGAAACAACCAAATCACAGCAGACTTTGCCCTATCCCAGTTTGGGTGCTGAACGCCCAGTAGTTGTAGGCATCTGAGCAATTGGTCTTTGTCCTCCCATCATAGTTAAGCCTCCATCAACTTGCAACTAAATTCAAGGCATGCCCATAGTTACTAGATTTCCTTAACCTCTACATATAAGCATATGACTGTGATTCTCAATGGTAATCCCAGGAAAAAATACAACTTTTGTGTATAGCATGCACGGTCATGTACAGTACAATGAATACAGTAAGTATCGACACAATAAAAGACAATTACTCAGAAATTTTTTATAATACCCCACCCCATGTTATTAGGATGGAGAGAGTTGCCACTGGGGTGTATTAAATTGTCCGATCCTTGGGAATCAATCTAATTGTTTATTACATTTATATGGAGTTTTTATGGTTCATTATTAGTTTGACTTTCATTGCATGTCTATACCTATTTGCAACGCCACCTTCAATTTTCCTATGCATTTCGTCATCAAGCAAATTACTCTCTCCCAAAGTATCTAATGCATCGCAAACCAACTTATACGTATACTCCCTAGGAACTGAACTACCATCCCCCAAATCGGTGAGAAAATCCCTTGCCTCCACCACCCTTCCTGCTTCACACAAAGCATGAATAATGGGAGTATACGAGCTCGTAGTGGGTATCCCATGATTCATTTCCCTCATCCTCTTCAACATTTCAATAGCTTTATCTATCTCATTCACCACACAATATGTTACCGGTTTGATTAACAGTGATACTTCGGTTGTACGGAAGAGTACTCGGGTCTCCCAAGCACCGATACGATTACGGAATTATATCCGGGATTGACTCGGGTGTCGATGAACCACATGATTTCGGTTTCTGTTTCTGTTATACTGCTATATACTGTTGTTTCTGTTTGTTATTTGTTGCAGCACCACGTGAAGCTCTAACTGCTTCTGTTTCTTTGTTTTCTGTTTCTTTGTTTGCATCTTTTATATACTGTGTACTGAACAGTGGAGGAGGGTATACGAAATCTCACTTTACTTACTGACTCTTCTTTCTTTCGCTCAAACTCCCTCTTCCTCTCTCTCCCTTACTCTTCTTCTACTTCTCCTTCCCCTCTCCCTCTGTCAGATCTCCCCTACCCGTGCAATTACCCAATTCCAGAGTCAACTCGCAGCAGCCGATCATCTTCCAGTGAGTGCTCGTATCATTTGTTGGTGCTCTCATTGAGACAAATGGCAGAGGGAATGACTACCCGGTACAAGGCTCTGGAAGACGTCATCGCCGGCGTTGCACAGGAAGTCAGGGAGGTGGTCGCAACAGTTCAACATCATTCTGAGCGATTCACCCTCCAATCGACGACTAATGAACAGATTCAGCAAACTCTCTATGAATTCCAACAATCTTTCAGTGATATTCAGCAATCCCTAAATCGCCTTGAGCGCCATTCTTTTTCCTCCCCCAATCCTCCATTATTACCGACTCCTTCTTCAATTCCTCTACCTTCCTCGAGTTCTATCATGTCTACCCCTCAAATCGTAAACCTACCCCACTTTGCACCTCCACAGTCGGACCCCTTCCACGCATCACCGGTTCGATTGCCCAAATTAGAGGTCCCCTTCTTCGCTGGAGAAAACGTGGTGGGATGGTTGTTTCAGGTGGAGCGTTTCTTCCGGTATCATTATACTCCAGCCGACCAGAAATTGACCATTGCTGCGTTTTACATGGCTGGACCTACTCTACAATGGTTCCACTAGATGCACGCCACTCGTCAGCTATCCTCCTGGGAGGTGTTCTCTAGAGATCTTGAATTGAGGTTTGGTCCTTCTTCTTATGTGAATCACGAAGCCACTTTGTATAAACTTCGTCAAGTCACTACGGTGTTTGCATACATGACTGAATTCGAAGCCATTTCTACACGCACTACTGGACTCTCTGCCACTAATCTTCTGAACTGTTTTCTCTCTGGGTTGCGGGATGACATCCGACGAAAGCTGCTGCTGTTGAAGCCGCAAACGTTGTCAGAGGCTATTGGCATGACCAAGTTGGTGGAGGAGAAACTCATTAACAGCAGTTCACTGCACTCTCGTGCTCCAGTTACCAAACCGCAACCCAATTTCCCTCATCCACTTCCTAAAATGTTACCACCAACCAATATACCCAACCGATTGCCCATCAAACGCCTCACACCAGCAGAGATGGCAGCTAGACGGGAAAAGGGCCTATGCTTTAATTGTGATGAAAGATTCACGCCGGGCCATAGGTGTAAACCTCCCCAATTTTTATGTATGATGGTAGAGGAAGGTAGCTTGAATGGGCTGCCAGCAACCACAATAGAGACTCTGATAGCTGAAGGAGACAATTCAACAGATCCAAGCATAGAAGCTGAACCACTTTGGCCGGCCTCTGATCATACTCCCACTATTTCCCTGCACGCACTAGAGGGCCACTTTGTTCCCTCCACCTTACGGCTGCAAGGATTTATCATGGGCCATCCTGTCATTATTTTGGTAGACAGTGGTTCCACCCACAATTTCCTTCAAACACGCATGGCCAAACATTTGGGTGTCCCAATTGAACCATCCAAATACCTCAACGTCACAGTGGGAAATGGTGATTCCCTTCACTGTGAGGGATTGTGCACCAATGTCCTTACCACCGTGGGCGAATCTAAGTTCAATGTCGATCTCTACCTGCTTCCTATATATGGAGCTGACATTGTGTTTGGAGTTCAGTGGTTAGCCTCCATTGGACAGCTGCTGTTTGACTATAAGGCACTGTGGATGCGCTTTCAACATGAAGGAGGCTCGATCACATTACATGGACTACCGAAGGCAACCATGGCCACCGTGACACTTGGCCAATTGCAAAGAGGAGAAGTCATTCAGTCAATTGCCACATATTTTCAACTCACAGTCCAGATGACTATTGGGGAAGTGCTGCCCAATGACTCGAAGGATATCTTCCCTCAATTTAAGCTTCACGCACAACTTCCCACAGAACAGGCCAAAACCCTTCAATCTCTCCTCTTATCCTTCATAGATGTGTTCTCTGCCCCACATGGTCTACCTCCCCACCGAGCAACAGACCACCGCATCCCTCTCCAACCAAATTCTTCCCCAGTTAATGTGAGGCCATACCGTCACCCCCATTTCCAGAAAACTAAAATCGAGAAACTGATCCAGGACATGCTGGAAGAAGGCATAATCCAACCGAGCACAAGTCCCTTCTCCTCCCCTGTCCTGCTGGTAAAGAAGAAAGATGGCAGCTGGCGTTTCTGTGTTGACTACCGAGCCTTGAATGCAATTACCATCAAGGACCGATTTCCCCTCCCAACTGTCGATGAATTACTGGATGAACTTCAGGGTGCGAAATTCTTCTCCAAACTGGATTTGAAAGCAGGCTATCATCAGATGAGAGTTAATCAGGAAGATATATATAAAACGGCATTCCGGACTCACGAAGGCCACTATGAATTCCTAGTCATGCCGTTTGGACTTTCTAATGCGCTTTCAATGTTCCAGGCCGAGATGAACACCATATTCAAATCAGCCCTCCGGAAATTCATCCTAGTATTTTTTGATGACATCCTAGTTTATAGTCCATCCTGGGAGCATCATCTTCAGCACCTCCAACTGGCTTTACAAACACTGCGGGATAACTCCTTCTACGCCAAACCATCGAAATGTGAGTTTGGATGTTCTTCTATAGCTTACCTAGGCCATGTAGTGACTGACCAAGGAATAATGGTGGACCCATCGAAGATTGCAGTAGTACAAAAATGGCCACCGCCGGAAAATGTCAAACAGCTTCGCGGGTTCCTGGGGCTGGCTGGTTAGTACCGCCGATTTGTGGCCCGCTATGCTCAAATTGCCTCCCCTCTCACTCAATTGCTACGGAAATCGGCCTTTGTCTGGAACTCAGCAGCAGAGTTAGCTTTCCAAGCTCTCAAAGATGCTCTCACTACTACCCCAATTTTAACTCTACCCGACTTTACACAGCCCTTCACCATCCACACTGATGCCTCCAGCACCGGTATAGGCGCCGTTCTAACACAAGCAGGCCATCCAATTGCATTCTACAGCAAGCAGCTCTCAGCCAGGTTACAGAACTCTTCAACTTATGTCAGAGAACTTTGCGCAATCGTGGAGGCAGTTTGCAAATGGCGCACCTACCTTCTGGGGTCCAAGTTCATCATACAAACAGATTACCAACCCCTTAGAGCCCTGTTAGAGCAGACAATTCACGCTCCGGACCAGCAACGCTGGATCGCCAAGCTCTTAGGCTATGATTTTGACATCATATACCGACCGGGAAAGGAGAACGGACCTGCGGATGCCCTGTCTCGACGCCAAGATCCATCTTACCATGCTCTACAGGTTGTCTCCCGACCGGTATTGGCACTGCTAGAGGCGCTGCGACATTTTCACCAGCATAACTCTACCTCCAGCAACCTCATCACTGCCATTCAAAACCAGCCAGGCGCTCATGCTGATTATTCGGTGAAGGAAAGGCTCATCTTCTACCGGGCCAAAATTCTGGTGCCACCCAGCATTGCAACACCTTATTATGCAAGAGTACCATAACTCTCCCATTGGGGGGCATGGCGGTTTCCAGCGCACCTTCACCCGCATTGCCCACATTTTCTATTGGCCCCAAATGCGCCAGGATATCTGTGAGTTCATCCAGCAGTGCTCCATCTGCTAACAAGTCAAGCCCTTCACGACCGCACCTCAAGGTTTACTGCAACCTCTTCCTATCCCAGGGAAAATTTGGGAGTCAATTTCCATGGATTTCATAACTCACTTGCCCCCTTCCCACGGAAAAACTGTGATTCTGGTTGTGGTTGATCGCCTCTCCAAGTACTCTCATTTTTCTCCATTACGTACCCAATTTACAGCCCAAGAACTTGCCGAAGTCTTTGTCCAAGAAGTGTGCCGATTACATGGTTTCCCCGTTGAGTTGGTAACCGACAGAGATCCTCTATTCATAAGTCACTTTTGGCGTGAGCTGTTTAAACTTCAAAGAACTAAGCTGGCCACCAGCAGCGCATATCACCCGTAAACGGACGGGCAAACAGAGGTAGTGAATCGTTGTTTAGAGGACTACTTACGTTGTTTTGTGGCTGACCACCCTACTTCCTGGATTCAATATCTTCCAGGGGCTGAATGGAATTACAATACCGCATGGCACTCTTCAATTAAAATGAGCCCCTTTGAGGCGGTTTATAGACGATCACCCCCCTCCTTGCTAGACTACACACAAGGCACTTCTGCCGTGGCAGCAATCGATGAACTCCTCACCGAACGAACACATCTCATCACTGCTCTCCGAACCAATCTGTGAAGGGCCCAGCAGCGCATGAAGCAAAAAGCAGATGCTCACCGAACCAAGAAGGTGTATCAAGTTGGCGATTGGATTTTGATAAAACTACAGCCATACCGACAATCCACTGCGGCTCACCGCCAATCCAACAAATTGGCTAAATGGTTTTGTGGACCCTTCCGTATTCTCGACCGCATCGGATTGGTGGCTTATCGGGTTCAATTACCCGACAGCTCCAAGATACGTAATGTTTTCCATGTTTCACTACTAAAGCACTTCAAGGGTGATCCTCCAACTACCCCAATGGATCTGCCGCAGGAGGCCCACGGCTCCCACCCGCTCCTCTATCCTGCTGACTCGCTGGCCTTCCAGAAGGTCCTCGTCCAGGGCCAATTCATTCCCTAGTTTCTGGTTCAGTGGCAAGCCCAATCCCCAAGTGAGGCTACCTGGGAAACAGCGGTTGAATTCATGCGTGATTTTTCAGAATTTAACCTTGAGGACAAGGTCATTTTCGATGGCGACGGCAATGTTACCGGTTTGATTAACAGTGATACTTCGGTTGTACGGAAGAGTACTCGGGTCTCCCAAGCACCGATGCGATTACGGGATTATATCCGGGATTGACTCGGGTGTCGATGAACCACATGATTTTGGTTTCTATTTCTGTTATACTGCTATATACTGCCGTTTCTGTTTGTTATTTGTTGCAGCACCACGTGAAGCTCTAACTGCTTCTGTTTCTTTGTTTTCTGTTTCTTTGTTTGCATCTTTTATATACTGTGTACTGAACAGTGGAGGAGGATATATGAAATCTTACTTTACTTACTGACTCTCTTTCTTTCGCTCAAACTCCCTCTTCCTCTCTCTCCCTTACTCTTCTTCTACTTCTCCTTCCCCTCTCCCTGTGTCAGATCTCCCCTACCCGTGCAATTACCCAATTCCAGAGTCGACTCGCAGCAGCCGATCATCTTCCAGTGAGTGCTCGTATCACAATAGTACTTAATAAAAGAGTTATAGGTAAACCGGTTTGGTGCACAGCTCCTTTTATTCATATCCTCAAAGAGCTCCAAAGCTCTACCAATCCTGTAAGTCTTACAACACCCATCGATCAGGCAATTATAGGTCACGACATCAGGGGCGAATCCCTTAAACAACATCATCCGAAACAGATGATTTGCCTCCCACAACCTTCTTCTGATTGCCTTCTTACACCCAGTCTGCAAACTATGCTTACAGTAAGAGCCAATCATGATGGTATAGGTATACTTATCAGGAGGGCATCTGAACCCTGGTAATTCCATTTGTTCCAATAAAAATTTGGCCTTCTTGAAAAACCCAACTCTACAAAGAGCATAAACGACTGTGTTATAAGCATAAACATCCGGCTTACAATGAAGTTGCTTCATTCTATAAAATGCACATAACGCCTGATTAACTAAACCCTCTTCACCTAGGACTTCTATCAAACAGGTGACGGTCTTAGTACTCACAAGTCCAATACCTCTCCTACAAATTTCTTTAAGAAAATCCCAGAGATTTCTCAATCTATTAGCTTTAGCAATGACAATGGCCATCTCCTTGACGGTGGATTCGTTATGGGTGAATTCGAAATGGGATTCAACCCAGTAAAAGAACTGGATCGATTTGGATAGACCCAAAAGGATTCTGATTGGGTCTCTATGGGCAGACGGGCCGAGCAACAGAGACCCGTTGCGCAGCTTTCGGGATTCTAATCAGAGATTGCGTTGCCTGAGAGGAGGACGGTGGCGGACGGTGTTGTTTTGGCTGCCAATGGAGCGGAGGGGTTGGAAGAAGAATCTTGGGGTGGCGCGGAGGACTTCGGAGACGATTTCGGTAGTCCATGGACTGATGATAACTCTGGTGGCGGCGGCGAGAGCGGCGTCGAATGGGCGGTCTTGGATCATTATGGCGAGGACTTGATTTACGACGGGAGACGGGTGTCGGTACAGAAGAGGTTTTGTCGGGAACATTTGCTACTGAGGGAGAAAGTGCGCCTAGACATAAAGAGAGCGTTCGATGGTGTGAGAGCAGCAACGGCGGGGGGAAGTGTTGTGATTTCGACGGAGATGCCGGCATATCTTTTGGCCGACGGTGGGGCTGGTCATGCAGCGGCGGTTCGCTGCTTCAGAGGTCTGCCCCGTCATTTAAATTTTCTTGATTTGCTGACTGTATGGCCATGAGAATGGGAATCAGGGGAAATCCTTCGCCTGAGTGGCCAAGGACCCCTTCGCGAGATGAAAATCGTCGGATTTAAAATTTCGACGGCTCCCATTTTATA
>JAODPA010047208.1:0-11711 GCA_025585075.1 Nepenthes mirabilis | reverse complement strand
TATTTGAAGTTTACACATTTATATAAAGAAAAACATAAAAGATACCAATTTGACTGAAAAGAGATACAAATCATACTATAAAAAAAAATAAATAAATAAAAGATACTACTCAGATGAAAAGCTTTTATCACCAATCATATGATCAATGTTACCATTATGCTCCTCAAAGAAATCGGAAACAGTAACATCAATATGACGACCATCGTCGTCGAAACAAGTGGAAACAGCATTTAAAGGATTTTAACGATCCCGTAAAGTTAATTTTGGTTTTATTTCTTTTTTTTTTCTTTAAAGAAGCTTGGTATAATTTTATGAAATGCTAAGGGGCAAGACGAGTATACATCTGATTTTCAGTAAAATCACATCTAAGGCAAGCATCTTCGTACTTTTTTCTAGACATATTTTGAAAATTTTTGTTCTTATCTGAATTACTTCGCTTTTGGTGGAAAGACACGTCACATTTGCTATTACTCTCTTTGGAAGTTTCACTTCTGGTGCTACTACTTTGATAACTCTTTCTACCATGTTCGTGTCCAACTCCACGTGTACGTCCACGTACACTATTCTTTTGGAACAATGTAGCATTCGCTTTAAGGACTATAATACCATTCACTTCGGGGAATGATGCGGAATCGGTGGGATAAGATTGGTAAATTTTTAATGAAAACTCCTCATTTTGTTCGGTCACTAGAAGACAAGAAACAAGTTCTGAATATTTAGAAAACTTTTGCTCTTAATATTGCCGTCACAGAAATACATTCAAGACGTGAAAGTAGTAAAGGCATACTACAACACATCTTTATCGATAATTTTCTCATTACGTAGCTTTAAAAATGAGTTGATTTCAAAGAGTGTAGAACTGTAAGTGCTAATATTTTTGAAATCTTACAATCTCAGGTGCGTCTAATTATAATGAGCCCTTACACACTTCTGGAGTTTATCTCTCTTCTAAACTATTTCATAGAATGAGGAGATTTTTCATCAATGTTTAATTCTTCGTAAAAGGTGGTGTCGAGGAAAAATTATAAATTTTACACAGTCCTCCAGGGATGCTACATTTCCTTAATTGTACCTCCAAGGTTCATCGGATCAAGAATCATCTTAGCATTGCGATCCAAGATAATTAATTTTTAGCAGAGATGTCAATGTTTTTCACAAATAAATATCACAGTATTAAACATACAATAAATAAAATAAAATTAATATATTAGTGTTGGCCAACTAAACAATTATATAATTATTAATATATGCTTTAGTCAATTAATGCATAATAGAAAATGTTGGGTCCCATGTCAAGGCCCACGAGCAATGTCAAGACACACGAGCAATGTCAAGACCCACGAAAGATATCGAGTCCAGCCCAACTGCGCAGGGAGCATACGTGGCACCCAGCTGGCGGAAAACGACGAGCGTCTTGCAGCACATTAATGGACTGTCGGAAAACAAACAGGAGAGAGGAAAAGCCAGGCAATGGAGAAGCAACCAGCGTTGCACCAACGGCTCAGGCAGCCGCTCGCAGACAACCAGCCAATCCCAACTCAGGGAAAGACTAGGCGTGGTCGACAGCGCTCAGGAGCCTACCAGCCACCGCAAAACGACAGCCGACATGACCGGTGGTCAGCGACAGTGACCAGGGCCAAGGAAACCCTAGCAACGGGCATTCTGTCGCCCAGAGTCCACTGGGGAGCAGACTATAAGAACCCCCTTTCCCTACAGAGAAGAGGATCTGGGAATCCTGATCCTTCCTCTCCCAAACAGATCACAAGAGAGAAAGCAATCGAACTGAATAAGACTCACATCCTGTGGCCACGAATGAGCCAGGTTCTCTCACGACCACAATCCCCAAGTCTGTTCAGGCAGCGGAAAGTTAGCTACCCATTGCGGTGCATTAAGGAAGTCAGGCCTTCCGCAACCTGCTCATTGCATCCCCCATGCTAAAATATACACATCACTCACGTGTCATCAGCATCCATCCGTGCACCGCTCATCGCGTGCGCCATTTCCGTTCATTGCTGGAATTTGCTGACTTGGGCGTTGGAGTGGTCATGGTCGGAGAAATCCCGCCGGACCTCTGACCTCTTATTTGTTATTTATATTGTGCAGGTCCAGGTTAGGACTACGGAGACCGAACCCTCAGCCTGACGCTACCACGTGCTCGGGAATCCGAAGGCTTTCTAATCCGTACAGCAATCGCAGACCCGGGATGCAACATTGGTGCCGTCTGTGGAAAACTGACGAGAAGCCTAGTATCTCTTTCCCACCTCCCTTCCAAAGAAAGAAAAATGGTGAACACCCGGGCACAAGCTAGTACTCCAGCGATGGATGTAGTCACTCAAAACGAGGATCCCCTCGCCGAGAGCCACGGAGACGCCTGTCCAGAACCCAACGTCCACTGCCTAGCAACGGACGTGGGCGACATAAAGTTGGTCCTCCACGCCCTGTGCCAGCAAACAGGAACTCCTTGGCCGGGGGCTGTCCCTCCAACATCTTAGGCCTCCTCTTCTAGGAGAGCGAGACGCCGTGCGGCGGCCCTCAGGAGAGGATCCATCTTGCCCAATCACGCCACGGCCCAGGCGGTCCCCAACAAAATCGACCCTCGTGAAGCGAAAAGCCGTCCCGACCGCAGCGATAGGGGAAACAGCCCTGAGCGGTGCAACCCCCGTAACTCGCGAGACCGCAGGAAGCCGACCGCGGCGGGTTCCAACAGCGAACGGCCTTCTCAAGCGGAGAGCCGACACCACCAACAAACTCAACCGCATCTCCAGGACCACACGGAGCTCCGCGATGTTATCAACGCACGGAGAGGCGCCACCAACCCGTTGATGGAGGAAAAAGTCAAAGTGTTGTGGGGAATCCTGTATAAGGAGAGGCCCACGTGATCCTCCGTCGACCTTCGGAGATCGCCCTTCGCCATGGACTTACGGATCCAGCTATTCAGACCAAGTTCAAGATGCCGGTCCTAGAGGGGTACGACGGAAGCAAGGATCCGATGGACCATCTCAACTGCTTTCGTACCCACTTGTCCCTACAAGGCGCAAGCGAGACCCTGATGTGCCAGTGTTTTCCTGTCACCCTTAGGGGGGACGCGTTGCTCTGGTTTCATGGTCTCCCTCCAAATTTCATACACTCATTCGATGAGCTAGCTGACAGTTTCCTGAGCCAGTTTGCCTCCAGCCCCGGCCAGCCGGGTGCTGACGAATGTGGAGGCCCGCTATCCGCACGTCGAAAAGATGGCACTCGCCCTCATATATTTGGCACGAAAGCTGCGGCCTTGCTTCTAGTCGCACCGGATCGTTGTACTGATGGATCAGCCGTTGAAGTCGATATTGCAGAAGCCGAAAATGTCCGGGCGGTTGGTCAAATGGGCCGTTGAGCTAGGAGAGTTCGATGTGGAGTTTCGGCCCCGGCCAACCGTAAAGGGACAGGCCTTGGCCGATTTCATCATTGAGGCAATAACCCCAGCTCCGGAAGATGCCGACAACCCAGGAAACATGGAAGACCACGACCCTCCAGTGTGGACCCTAAATGTGGATGGGTCGTCCACTCAAGAAGGCAGCGGAGTCGGAGTCGTGCTGAAGACATCGGAGGACACAGAGATTACGTACTCCGTCGCACTGGCCTTCCCAGCCACCAACAACGTAGCAGAGTACGAGGCCCTCCTCGCTGGCCTGCGTCTAGCCAAGGAATGCTCCACATGGTCGTTGGTTGTGCGCAGCGACTCCGAGCTTGTGGTCAACCAGGTGCAGGGGAACTTCGACGCGTCAAACCCACAACTCGTGAGGTATTTGGCGAAAGTGAAGACCCTGATCCCTGAGTTCGACCGATTCATGATTGAGCATATCCATAGGTCCAAAAACGAGCGGGCTGACCGACTGGCCTGGGACGCAACTACCGGATCCCTGGAACGGTACGCCAAGGAACCAAGGGAAGTCCTGACTGCACCTAACATTGATGCCGAAAACCAAGAAATACTGTGGGTCGATGCAGGAAGCAATTGGATGACACCTTACGTAAAGTACCTGACCAAGGGAACCCTCCCCGATGATGCCAACGAGGCCAAACAGATTAAGAAGACAGCAGGTTGGTACACGCTCCTCAGCGGAAGGCTGTATAGGCAGGGATACTCCACTCCTCTCTTGAATTGCCTTACTCCATAGGAAGCCGAATACGCCTTGAGCGAGGTACACCTGGGATTGTGTGGCTTGCACGTCGCGGGCAAGAACCTCGCATTCAAGGTCATGCGACAAGGGTTCTATTGGCGAACCATGAAGTGGGACACTATGGAGTTCGTCCAGAAGTGCAAGAGTTGATAGGTCCATGGCCCCATGACACATCAGCCGCACACGGAGTTGCACTACCTCCAGTTCCCGTGGCTGTTTGCGCAATGGGGACTCGACATACTCGGGCCCTTACCTTTGGCTTTCGGACAGAAGAAATTCCTGATCGTTGGCATTGACTACTTCACCAAATGGGTAAAAATTGTCCCTCTTGCCAAGATCACCGAGCAGAACGCAACGGAGTTCCTCCATCAGGGTATCGTTTGCCGCTTCGGGATTCCTGATGTCATAGTGACCGACAACGGAACCCAATTCACTGGCAAGCGATTCACGAAGTACTGCCGCGATCTCCGCATCAAGCTGGTCCACACGTCTGTGGCCCATACCCAGGCCAATAGGCAGGTTGAGGTCACCAACTGCACATTGCTACACGGGTTGAAGACCAAGTTGGAAGACGTAGGGAGCTCATGGATCGAAGAGCTACCATCCGTGCTCTGGTCGTATCGGACGACCCTGCGGGAGCCAACGAGAGAAACGCCTTTCAACCTCTGTTTTGGGGCTGAGGCTGTGGTGCCCGTGGAGGTGGGGATGCCAAGCCTGCGGGTCGAGTACTTCGACCCTGCCACCAACGCACAGAGGGTCCAAGAAAGCTTAGACCTGCTCTCAGAGGTTCGAGATGCGGCATAACTGCAGATCGTGGCCTATCAGCAGCTCGTCGCGCGATACTATAACAAGCGGGTGAATGCACGCCCTCTCGAAGTTGGAGATCTGGTTCTCCGGAGCATAGAGGTGGCGAGAAGGACCGCCAACAAGAATAAGCTCTCCCCAGGGTGGGAGGGTCCATTCCTCATCTCCGCAATCCTCCGGAGTGGAGCGTATAAGCTGCGCGCCCAGAACGGCAAACTGGTCCTACGGACCTGGAACGCCGCCAACTTAAGAAAGTATTACTAGTGACACCACGTCAACCCAGGTAAGACACGCACGTGCACCATGGTGAATGCTTGTACATGTGTAATACTTTTTGTTAATAAAATCACATTTCTTGTTATTCTGCATCTCCATTTGTGTGAATTGTTGACATGCATGACATTCTTAAATCAAAGCGGCCTAGACTGTCCCTAAGTTGGCAGGACAATCGTCCGTTCGTAAAGCAACCCTTGGCCGTGAGCCAAGCGGCCCGCAAGCTGCCACAAAGAATCTTGCCTATGCGTAGTCAAGTCCGAAAGGGCATACATCTATTATGGCTCTACGCCAATCGACCTAGGCGGTCAAAACATTAGGCCTGGGGGCTTTGGAAGCTTCCAAATTCTTGGCCAATAAAAACCTTAGGGGGCAAGTATTGCAGGCGTGCGGCGACCTTCTCACGCAGAAGAGAACACCCTCAGTCTACAAAGGTGATTACGACGCCTTGAACAGGAGCCACACACCTTCAGCGTATACCACGTGACCAAGACCTAGACCCAAAACCCGATGGCCGTGGCCTGAAAACCCGGACGCCCCTTTGTTGTGGTTCCGCGGGACTTGCGACGACATCCGCCTTACCGGATCTAGCTTCCCATCAAATGTGTGAGTTGCGACGACATCCTCTGATGAAGGACGAGCACAGCGCAAGAAGGCGCCTGGATAGGGCCTTGGCGACAATAGCTCTGCGAGCTTAGCATTCAAGTACGGGACATGATCCCACAGATCGCATTAAACAAAAGGCGTGGACAGCATACCACATCAGAAGAGAACAAATACGAAAGAAGAAGAAACTACTCTTTATTCATTTACCAGAAACAAGCAAAATACAGAAGTAAGGAATAATGACAAAGGACAACAAGCAACCTATACAGACAAAGACTCTTGGGAGGGCAAGACGGACCGGCCCCCTCGAGGAAGTTTCTCAGGTGGGAGGTGTCCCTGATCCCAACGTTTCCAGGATGAAAAACCCCTTCGGGTACGTCGGGAGCCACCAAGGAAGCGATCCTACGACACAGACGAATGCTGTCCCAATATCGAGTCTCCAACATGTGCTCTGACTCCGAGGGAGTAAACCGACAAACCATATCTCTGGACAAGCGTGCGTTGTCGTCCTCCAGAGCAACGAGCAAGGCTTCCTGCTGCGCTACTTTCTGCTGCAAGCGCCTGACCTCCTCTTGCGCCTGTTCGCTGTCCCCTTGAAGGGAGACAACCTGGGCTCTCAAGCGATGGATGGCTTGCAGCCCGCGCTGGAAGCCCCCGTGGTGGAGGACGACCAGCTCATCAAAAGGATCAGTTTCTCCAGAAGCCTGCAAAGAAGAAGACGTTAGAGGAATCCCTAAAACATGCAGCAGCAGGGAAGGGGCCAGATCGAAGCGACTATACCTGAGTAAGAGTGGCTCTCAAAGAATTTGCAAAATCACCTGGTGGAGCCCCTTCATGAGGCTCCTCTCCTTCGGCTGCCGGGGCCAAGATAGCTGGAAGGGTGGCAGCCGTAGGTGCACTCGGGGGCTCCAACCTCGAAGATGTCCCGACTGTCCCCACACTTGCCCCTGACGGATCAGTGACCAGCGCGACTCCTTCCTCCGATGGTGAAGTTATGTCTTCGAGGATCCCGCCCTCCGAAATGGGCTCCACAAAAATAACAGTCAACTCCAAAGGTCCCCTGTCTCCTACGTTGGCGCAGGCACAGCTGAGCGTGACCCCTCCGGGTCATCAAGGTCCAAAACATCACCCGCCATTTTCGGAGCTGTGTTCACGAATACTTCGGCAATGGAACGCGTGAGAGGCCCCCTAGCGGGTTGAGACTCCGCCTCGTAGACTTCGAGCATGGCTAGCCCCGCGGTCGAAGTCGGCGACGGTCTGGCAGTCTCCCCCTGGTGGCCCGCTCTCGTAGCCGCCTTCGAAACCAGACTCCGAACCTCAACAACAGAACTGGCAGCTTGTCTCTAGGACCTCCGTGTTGAAGTCCCTTCGGCCTCCCTCAACCTCTTCAGGGGAGCCTCAACTTCATCGTCGTCTGAGGACGACTCTAACAATGAGCAGCTCTCCTCCTTGTCCCCTCCGAACGATCAGGGAGCGATAGCTCCCCCAGGCTCTCTCTTACCCAGACCGGTGACTCTCTATCCCGACGAAGGCCCTCGCTTGGTGGCCTCGAATGTGATAGACGTCAAAAAATAACCCTGGATGGAGAACTTCACCTCCTGAGACTGGATGGCGGTGATCAACTCTGCCGCCTCCACAACATCCTCTGTCGGCGGCTTCTCAAGGAAGAACCCCGAAATCGGGCCCCACACGCGTGAAAGCTCAGAATCAGGGGGACTCTTACAGGAAGAAGTATTGATCCTTCTAGCCCCTAACCGAATCGGGATTGGTTCCAGGAAAGTGGAAGCCCGTCTTAGGCGACATCGACACCCAGTCCTCCGACTCTGTGAAGCGAAAAATTAGTCTGGTGGCCTTGACGTTGAAAGAGCCACCATGAAGGTGAGCGAAGATGCACAGGGACACCAGGTAACGTAAAGCGTTGGGATGGAGCCTCGCCATTGGGACTTCCAACGCCTCCACCAGCGCGTACAGCGTGCACGACATGGGATAATGAAGCCCCCCTCTCAGGTGGTGCTCGTAGACTGTGACGTAGCCCGCTGGGAGGGCACTGGCTCTATCCAAGGTACTAGGAGCACGGTAACCCCAATCGTTGGGGATGCCGTAATCAACCATAAGGGTGGCAATAGCACTCGCCATCAGGACAAACCTCGTATTATGGACACCATGACGGCTCGCCCTGGGAGCTTGGGAAGAAGAAGAACTCTCTCTCTTTTTTGCCATGTATCTTTCTCTCGACGCGGGTTAGCTACAGGAAAAATTTCAGCAAGGGAAAAAGCCACTCCGGCTGGTTTAAATAGGCAATGGAAGGCCAGTAGGCGAGAAACCTAAGCGACGCCCACCGCGATTGACTGGGACACGTGCCAGCTTCGTAGCGCATCGCAAGGCCCGAAGTCACCAGCAATCATGGCCAGGCGCCAGACTGACAAGCGCATCGCCTCAGCCACCTGACAGAAGTCCACACTGGTACCTCCGCATTAAATGAAGGCTTATGATAGCAAAGCCCACTACAGGGCGCACGGATATGTAAAACGAAAATCCAGAAATGAAGACTACGGGGGACGAAGCAGTACGACAAAATGATGAGTTTTAATGCAGCAGCAGACCTTGTTACAATGGCCCCAAAAAAAATAAGATAATGGCAATAATGGTGGCAGCAGCCTGCAGCGCTAGTGGCCCGCACGGTCTGTAGAAGAGCTTGAGGCAGGGTAGCCAACTAGCTGAGCGCGTGTTCAGGAGCTGGAGTTGCGAGAGTCCAAAATGCCGATGTGGAAGTTCGGATCCTCCAGCGAGGCTAGCCTCCTGCTGAGCCGGATCCCATCCTGGTAATTCCTCTCCAGAGCAGGACCAACCTCCTCCGGCAGGAACCTTGTCCTCAACTCTGTTCGTAACCTCGTGACCTCAGTCCCATGCCGTCGCAGCAGCTGCCCGTTCTCTTCCTCAAGGGCCTATATGCGGGCCTGAGTTGCCACATTGGCGCTGGAGAGACGGGAAGCCCTGGCTTCCGATTCAGCCCATGGGTCCTCCAAATGCGCCGCACGAGCCCTTAGCTGCTCCACCTCAGCCATTGCGGCTTGCGCACGCGCTTTCGTGCTCTCGAGCCTCCTTGTGGTCTGTTGGAGTGGGAGGTCCCTCCTCCCTGGAGCGCATTCCCGAGAGGAACCAGAGCCTTCTACCCTCTCGAAACCAGGAGGCACCGGCAGAAGTAGAATAGGGCCTATGATAGTGGCTTTGGAGCGAGCCCCCCTGGTGCATCGGCGCCCAAAGCCCTGGGAATGTGAGAGCCAGACTCTGACTCGTCGGAAGAACGCTCCGATTCGTATGATGAATCCTCCATCGAACTCGTGGTAAGAACGCACACGGGAAGAACGAGCAATTATCGAGCACGCAAGCGCGGGGAAATGCAAATCCCCAGAGCGAAATGACCCATTTAAATAGGCAGATTTTTCTCTTGAAAACGGCGGCTCTATGAAGACAGAGGGCGCCAGAGCTTAGCCAACGGGCACCCTCACGTGAAAGGTCCCTGAGGCCTCGCACGTTTCCCAGATAAGTCTTCATGATCCATCGCCTCCTGACCACGCAGGCATTTACTACGCCGGTCACATCATGGGACGTGACTGCCAACAGTAGCCCCTCCGTTTCCACAGGACTGGACGCAGATCGCCAGGGGAAAATTCTCAGTAAGAAAAAGAAGCATGCACAAAGAGAAGGAAAAGATGAAGGCAAAAAGGGCTACTTCTTTCGTTAATCAATGCTTTTTTTACAAAATGCAAGATCTACAGTGACAATAGTGCGAGAAAGATGAAGAAAGACGATGGTGCGAGGCCCTAGGTCCCTCGTGACTGCCCCAGATGAGCTTGGAGAACGTGATCTACATGAGATCACCACGGCCAGGAGCCGCTGGTAGTTCACCAAGCGAGTGGAGGCGGCCACAAGAAGACCCCCTCGAGGTGGAAGCTGTCGTGGCGCGATCCACCGGGGCGGGATCAGCACCGATGCCAAAAACACTCAGGGAAAGTAAGGGGAACACCCTGTAATTCCCTCACCGAGGCTCCGGCCTCTCCCCCTCCACGGTCCGCGCTCGAACTCAGTGAGGTAGACACCATGAGCGACGCCCATCGCCAGCGGGAAGTATCCCTGCGGAGGTTCCGCCACGGTCCTACCACAGTCAGGACGAGCCACACCACAGAAGGGGAGCACGCGACGACAGCAGAGTGGCCGAGCCACCCTCATTAGCATGAGGAGCGGACTGCGACACGAGAGTTAGAGCGGTCTTCATCAAGGACTTTGAGCATCCAGCTAAACCATCCAACTCCTTCTCGGACCCCCGCTAAGGGTGGGGTGAGACAGAATCTTCTCATTGCTTATCCAAAGGTAGCCAAGGGATGTACTCCACTTGCTAAGGAGCCCTCCTATTTATGGGCAAGATGGGAGCCATTCTCTTGCCCAGCGCAGCACGTTTCCCTGCGGACGCCTTTCACGGAATAGGGAAGACCCTTAATTAGACGCAACCCTGAGTGTACGAATCTTACCAATCAGGGCGACGAGTCACAACAGCGTCAGAAAAGCCTGCACAGTCACCTGGGGAAGGCGCAAGTTCAGAAAATGACGAACGGTGGCGCGGCACGAGGAAGGCTGTAAGGCCGCAGAGTGGACCCAAGGAATATGCTAGGCCCGACCACTGGCCAGCCCAGGCATGGGGGATAGTGTTGGGTCCCATGTCAAGGCCCACGAGTAATGTCAAGGCCCACGAGCAATGTCAAGACCCACGAAAGATATCGAGTCCTGCCCAACTGCGCAGGGAGCATACGTGGCACCCAGCTGGCGGAAAACGACGAGCGCCCTGCGGCGCATTAATGGGCTACCTGAAAACAAACAGGAGAGAGGAAAAGTCAGCCAATGGAGAAGTAGCCAGCGCTGCGCCAACGGCTCAGGTAGCTTCCCGCAGACAACTAGCCAATCCCAGCTCAGGGGAAGACCAGGCGTGGCCGGCAGCGCTCAGGAGCCTGCCAGCTACTGCAAAACGATAGCCGTCATGATCGGCAGTCAGTGACAGTGACCAGGGGCAAGGAAACCCTAGCAACGGGCATTCTGGAGCCCAAAGTCCACTGGGGAGGAGATTATAAGGGCTCCCTTTCCCCACAGAGAAGAGGATCTGGGAATCCTGATCCTTTCTCTCCCAAACAGATCACAAGAGAGAAAGCAATCAAATTGAGATAAGACTCACGTCCTGTGGCCACGAACGAGCCAGCTTTTCTCACGACCACAATCCCCAAGTCCGTTCAGGCAGCGAAAAGTTAGCCACCCATTACGGTGCATTAAGGAAGTCAGGCCTTCCGTAACCTACTCATTGCATCCCCCACGCTAAAATATACACATCACTCACATTTCATCAGTATCCATCCGCGCACCGCTCATCGCGTGCGCCATTTCCGTTCATTGCGGGAATTTGCTGACTTAAGCGTCGGAGTGGCCGTGGTGGGAGAAATCCCGCTGGACCTCTGACCTCTTGTTTGTTGTTTGTGTTATGCAGGTCTAGGTTAGGAGCTACGGAGATCGAATCCTCAGCCTGACGCTACCACGTGCTCGAAAATTCGAAGGCTCCCTAATCCATACAGTAATCGCGGACCCGGGACACAACAAAAAATGTATTTGATGCTAATATAAACAACACCGAATGACAATACCCAAAATATGTATTTAACCTTGTAATTAATTAATAGCCTGTCATACACCAAAACTCTACCCAGTGCATCAGTCACCAAAATAAACTATCAATTTAATTCTATGTTTAAAAATTATCTAATTAACATGCTTTCTAAGCATTTCATATCATAAAATATTTATATTAGATAATCAAATGCAATTTAC
>JAODPA010047186.1:0-11712 GCA_025585075.1 Nepenthes mirabilis | reverse complement strand
TGAAATGATTTCATCAAAAATAACTAAATAGTATTTTCATAATCTGAATCTATTTTAAATAAGTAGAGACTATGTTAGAGCACTCATTCATTTCACTAGATATAATGCCATTTATTATTGAAATAAAAATATGTGGGAAAATATATAGAAAAAACTTGAGTGCTATTGCCAGGGACTAAAACCTGAGTCTTTCGGGCGAGAGCCGAGTATCCTAACCAACTAGACTACAACAACGGATTTGTAACTTCTATAATTTTATACTTTGAACGTTCAGTAACTTTATACTAGAGATTAATTAAATTAGCTTCCAATTATGATGGGTCTAGTAACTATAAATCCAAAGGATTAGGCCCCACAGTAAGCTCACAATCCAATATAATTCTTTTAAAATGAAGAATCCCACATAATACATATGCAAATATCACTATAAAAGTAAGCACCCTCAAACTTTGAAAGACAAATTCGAAGAAGCTCCAAAAGTTTCATAAAGCTCCACATAGCTTGAAGAAGAGTGTAAACATTGCTAGCCAATCTCCAACGAGAGCATATTGGAGGCTAGGAGATCATCGACCCTCTGCCGCCAGTAGGCTCATCGTCCCTCTGCTACAAGGAGGCCCTCAGTCCTCCTCTGATCTGGAGGCCGTCCGCTCTCCGCTAGCCCAGCACCAGCCAGGAGGCAATTAGCCTTTTGCCCGGAGGCCACCGGCCCTCCGCTAGCAAGGAGACCCTCAGCCTTCCATTCGAAAGCTATTGGCCCTCCGTCACAAAGAGGCCCTCATCCCTCCTCCTGTCCGGAGGCTAACGGGCCTGCGTTAGCTAGGAGGCCATCCAGAGGCTATCAGCCTTTTACCTGCCAGGAGGTTCTCAGCCCTCTGCCAGCCAGAAGGCCCTCAATCCTCCTCCTGTCTGAAAACCATCAGTCCTCATCCTCCTCCCGTCTGGAGACCATCAGTCCTCATCTAGTCCCGGAGGCTCTCCTCCTGCCAGGAGGCCTTCAACCCTTCTCCCGTCCAGAGGCCATCAGTCCTTCTCTAGATCAGGAGGCCCTTTGGCCCTCCTCTGACCAGGAGCCTTCCGTCGTAGGAGCCGTCCGTCACGGAGACAGGAGCCCTCCGTCTTGGAGTCAAAAGCCCCTCGGTCGGAGCAAGGAACACTCCGTCTCAGAGCCACGAGCCCTCTGTCTTGGAACCATGAGCTCTCCATCCCAGAGGCAGAAGCTCACTGTCCAAGAGTCAACCCTCCGCTCAGATAATAAGAATGTTGACCCACCAGTGCAGCTTAATCCTTTTTCTCAAAGCTGCTCCTCTGCGAGCGCACTTTTAAGCCTCCACTCTATCGGGCGCACCTCTAAACCGCTCCTATATAGGGCACACTTCTAAGCTGCCTTCCGTGGGTGCACCTCTGAGTCGCCCCTCTGTTGACGCACCTCTAAACTGCCCCTCTACCAAGCGTGCCACTTTGCCGGGCGCACCGGTAAGCCACCCATCAGCTGGCGCATCCAAACGCTCCACCGCTATATACATATATGCATTCATCGCATCCTCCTAGTATCTTTATATTCTTTGAGAAGGATTTCTGACTTGAGTATCGGAGGATATATGGTGGGAGCAATTTTTGCTATCTTCTGACCTCTTGTTTGTAATTTATGGTATGCACATTTCGGGTTAATAACGACGGAGACCAGATTTACTCTAATTCGACCGACAACAGAATAATGGAAGGCTCTCTAATCCATACCACAGTCTGAGAACCAGGGACGCATCATTTGCGCCGTCTGTGAAAACGATTAAAAAGTCTTTCCACCTCACAATAGCAAAATAAATACAGTCAATACTCATACTCCAACAAGCACATCGGCTGAAGATATCACCTCCCATGGCGATGACCCCTCATCGGGTAGTCATGCCAATAGGTGACATACACCAAATGTACGGGCGCCTGGCGCTCAGCAGGGCACCCTATTCCTGACCATTTGCGCTCGTCTGAAGACGCAATACTGAGGACGTTGTCCTCTAACTCCAGGATGGATGAAGAAAATCAACATCTCGAGTACGAGCTATTATATTAGTTAGAGGCAAAGTCACCCATGGCAACAACCCTCGATCGGGAAGCCATACAAATAGACGATTAATCTCAAGCACCCAATCGCTCGTTGTCCAGCTGGGTGCTCTAGATCTATTGTCTCCAGACCGTTTGCATCCGTTAAAAGATATAGCACTGGGGGCTTCGCCAATCAACTTTCAAACGATCCGAGAAAGTTAGCATCTTCAGAGGATCAATTGACTCAATGACTTCAGGACCCAGGTGGCCCCCAGTATCTATCTCATCAGTCTAACGACCTCGGTATTCGGGAGGATTCGAGCGACGGGCCCGCTCTTAGAAAAATGATCGATCTGGTCCTAGGGAACTAGGCCAAAGCCAAAAGGGGCAACGCCTTATCACTCCCAAGACTGCCGACAACCTCCACGAACCTGAAGACATCCCAGGCATAATCAATGAACAAGCCACTACGCAATCCTACACTCGTGAGCTACCTCGCCAAAGTGAAGAGCATAACCCGCGGATACAGTAGGGCCAGTCCAAAGACGCTAGCTCAAGTGGCCATTCCCTTGTTCATGGGCCATCCTCGGCCTCGACGATTCTCCCGAGTAAGGCGCATTAGTCAGTAGGCTGGTCCCGCTGCAACGCCTCTCATAGACCCATTGTGTGGCAGCAGACTCTGCAAAAGTTATGGCAATGGGGATGCGACGTGCTTGGCCCACCACCAATTGCATCGCTGAAAACATCGTCCAAGCAAGTGCTGCACCGATCTGGGTCACTTGAGGCAGTATCAGCTAACAACGGGACCCGAACTACTAGCCAACAAGCTATCTAGTGCGGCAGCAGCGTGCTACCCAACCAATTCATGTCAAAAGGACCAAGTCCCATGGAGCATAGGGGCCAAAGGCCAGGTCGCCTATCAAAGCGCCCCGATGACCCGCCGAAGCGGTGCACGCTAGCCGTGCACCCAGGGCGGTGAGCCAATCACAAGAACACCACTTACATGCCGACGATTCCACGCCAAATTCAGGTAAGTCTTGCATACACTATACCGCTTGCTTGAATTATGTTTTCATTAATAGGATAGTAATATTATCTGCTCATACAAGTGATTACATGACACTGCATAAAATTATATGACCTAAATTATCCCTAAATTGGATGGATTTTTACCAGCACGTAATTAAACCCTGGTCATTCAGACAATCCATTAACAGTCGAATTAAACCTTGACTATCCAGGCGGCCCACGAGGGATCGAATTAAATCCTAATCATCGAGGTAGCCCATAAGCGGTCGAATTAAATTCTGGTCATCCAGGTATCCCATGAGCGGTCAAATTAAACCTTGATCATCCAAGCGGCCCATAAGCGATCGAATTAAACCTTGATCCCGTCACCGAGCGGCCTATGTGCGGTCGAACTCAAAACCTTAGGGGGTTTTTCAGTATACGTACAGCGACCTCCTCCCAAAGTTGAGAGCACCATCAGTCAACGATGATCGATGGATTAGGATCGGACGCATGAAAGATACGACGTCCTCAAGTAGGACCAAGCATTGACGGTACACGCGGGTGACGGCCTAGGGTAGTAAAAGCCCGATAACGATAAGCTCAAAGCTTAGCCGGCAACCATATCTTTTCAGTGCCACGACCTCCTCTTGGCAGAGGCGAGCGCAACTGACCAGACGCATTCATCAAGGCCAGAAGGCTTAGACGACAACCGCGTCTCCTCAAAGCCACGACTTCCCTTCACGGGAATGATTGAAATCCAGTGCAAATCATCGCCAGTGCCATGTGGCAGCTCCATGCAGAGGGTTTCGCTTACTATATAAGCATTCACTTTACACCTACTAGGGGATCCGAATTTTTGGGAGAACTCTGAGCCATTGTATTTACAAAGAGAGAGAGAGAGAACAAATAAGTCACATGGTGTCATAGTGAGGACTTGTGTAGCAAGAGTGACTCTTTTGAGTTTCCACATACTCGGACCTCATCCTATTGTATTTGAACTCCTAGATAGTGAAAGTAATTTTCAGACTAAAGTCTTGTGATTTTTTCTTCTCATTTATGAGAAAGTTTTTCACATAAAAATTCACATATGATTCTCTCTCTCCTTCCTCTTCGCATGAGCACTATTTGATATTACTGTCAGATTCTTATCCATATCAGAGTAAGAATCTGAGGATACAACAAGTTAAAAACTAACAATATATTTGAGCGGGTAATATTTAGTTTCTCTAGATATAAATATCAAGAATTGCCTTATTATAATAGGAGTCATGTTTTTACGTTAATTATAGATAATTTTGTGAAATATACTCACGTTGAAGTACCTTGGTGCAGAGTGGTTTTGTAAAATAACAAAATTGATAGATGAAAGGACAATACCAAAGTTGGAACTACGGACAAAGTTGACATAATTAAGACAAATTGAAATTAAAATAAATTATATAAGGTGTTGATGGGTCCGGTAACCCATCAGTCGGCCTAGAGCAGGCCTACAAAGCAAATTGTCTTAAAAGTAATAGCAGTCTAGCAAAGGATCTACGCGACCTAGAATTTAGGTAGCCCAGCCCGAAATCCCCTCGACAGAATATAGGCCATAGAAGCCGCCATTTGGATTGGCCCACTAGTGTGGCCCAACGGTATCCATACGGTAATTTTAGTTTAGCAAATAAGCCTGCATGACTGTCAATTTGCAGCGTCATGATCGCTAGTTTGATATGCCCTGACCAGCTAAAAAAGTATAGCTTGCTAGAAAAATAAGTGGTGACTTTCCCAAAACACCATGGAATTGCGACGTTATCAACACCCTATCGACAGCACAACATGTGCGAATAGGGGAAACCTATTATACGTGGCCACAACAACTATCCTAACAGCTTAGCCGATAAATGTAGGGCCTCTACCTGGATAATGGTTAGTCCCGAGATGTCACATGCAATCCTTCAACATCCCCAAGAAATGGTCATGATTAGCACTATAATTCCCAAGCATGCTCAAAGAGACAACAGGGAAAGCAAATGTCAACCGTGAAACCCAAGGAAGGTTACACCAGTCCTAAGGCTATAAATTCCTCTTCTCCCCTGCGGGGAATGGGATCCAAAGAATTCAAAGAAAAAGAATTTGAACTGACAAGTATCTCTAAAGTATCGATTTGCTTTTTCACAAACTACTCAACCTTCGAGTGCACTACCTCTCAAACCACTTAGCCTACGAGTGCATCTCCTGGAGTCCAGTCATTAGTTTCACAACCGTTCTGTACCCGAACGCACTCATCGAAGCTCAACTAATTGAATGTTAAAAATATATTGAAAAACGAGTCTCACCATCATTTGACCTCTTATTCATTAGTGGTATTGTGTAATATTCAGATTTGAAATAACGATGATCAAACCCACTTCAACTCGATTTATCAGGAGGACTAAGCAGCTTCCTAATTTATTCGATAATCCGAATCAAATGATATATCAAATGTGATTTTATGAATTCTCTATGAAGGGTGTATTAGTCAAAATTAATAATTGGAAATTTCAACATCAAAAAATTTTGTCACCTGTATTTATAATTCAATTAAATAGAGAATTTGGCGTGTATAATAAAAAAGCATTTTCAAGCAACTTAAGTATGTTGCCTAAGGGTTGAAAAAACCCATTTAGCTTATTTTTGAATATATTTAATAACATAGTATCTGATGGGTATGTCCGTAGTGGACTGGTCTAAGAAGAAAGAACGGCCCAGATCCACAATAGCCCATATGTGTGCCTGGACGGTCAACGAGGCGTTGATCGGACGAAAGGCCAAGTGAGGCGGACAACAGGCGCCCTGGTCTTATTAGAGACTTCCAGTTCTTCAAGGAATCATATATGGTAATACTGATCTGGAGACCGCCACGTGGAGCCAGGGAGATCCACTCTGTACCCTGGTTGAACTTAAAGAGCACTCTAACGATCGCCACTGTCAACCACTTCGAATGCTGACGAAAAAATATGCAGAAGGTGCACAAGTACCACACAACATTCGCGTGGAACTGTGCGATAGGAATCTGAATAATTGTGAAAATCTCCAACAACTCATCAGAGACTGGAATGCATAGGCCACTCCTCAAGTGGGCGTCGTACCTGGTAACAAACCCATCAGGTGGCGAGCATGCCCTATCTTCCCTGGCAGGGACTCGGAAGACAATCTTCTTCGAGATGTTGTACTCTACGTACAACTCCTTCATGTCAATGTTCCTAAGGACTGAAACAATTTCAGTAATGGAAGTCATGGAAATAGAAGCAAGCAGGGAGTCACCACAACACTTAGGGTTTTCTCGAGAAAAATGAATGAAAGCGTAGGAAATTCAAAAATAAAACGGACGGACAACTTAAAGGGTAGTGTGAACGCCGAGCACGTTAACCGTCTCGTAAACGTGCGCCATCATTGCTCTCACGTGTCGTTTCCTGAACGGGCGCAATCGAATCTGATCCTCTAGCGCACTAATTATCGAAATCTTGAATTCACCGCGTGCAGACACATGGCCACCTTTTCGACTGACATGCCGGTTGAGGATGGTGCATTGTTTCAACTCCCACAGGTTCTCTGGATTATGGCCTGGACGGTTAACAAATCTGGTCAACATTTTCTTCAGCAGTTCTCTGGATCTTAGCCTAAAACGGTTAACAAATCCGGTCAACATTTTCTTCCGCGGCACTCCAAATTTTGGCCTAGGCGGTCAACAAATCTGGTCAACGCTTCATCCAGAAGTTCTCCAGACTTTGCCCTAGATGGTCAACGACTTCGGTCAACACTTCTGCCACCAGTCTAGTGGATCTTGATGGATGTTAGCTAGGCACTTCTCATCATGAACATGTTGGAAGTCAGAATTTAGACCATCAGTATGGGGGCTAGTAATGGGTACGCCCATAGTGGGCTGACCCAAGAAAGAGAAACGATCCAAATCCACAATGGCCTATATGTACGCCTAGACGGTCAACATCAACTGTTAATCGGGCGAAAGGCCAAGCGGGGCGAACAATAGGCTCCAGGGACGGTCAACATTCCTGTTGATCGAAAGCACCACAGTGACCGACCTAAGAGCAGGCCTCACGGTGGCCAAGCCTAGTTTGGCCCACACTTACGTCAATGACTAGCAACGGCTCTTTTCCCCGATTTTGCGCCATTCCAAAAGGCAATCTCCACTGTAACCGTCACCAGCAAATTCAGCGCATGTCCCATGAGAAAATCATCATATTCTCTCTTCCTGTCTGTAACAAACCCTAACGGTTACAAAATACAGAAGGAAGGCAATCGATCCATAGAGTCGTTACCGCCATTAAAGCTCCACGCCAAGAAAGGAAATAATCTCAATAGAACACGGGAATCAAACCTTCATACTCAAGGAAGGCCGTCCAGTATCTCAGCTATAAAAGTTCATAGAGTCTTCACTCCAGGGCACGTTCACTTCTCTACTAAAAACACTCTCATTAGCTCACGGAGCGCTCTGACAATTCTAAAAACTCCCACGCTTGCAGAACTCCAATTCTCTCTGTCTTACTACAGTCCCAACGAACACAGTGTTGAAAGATAGTGCTTCTCACGAATCACAGAAAGCCTCTCGCGTCGAGAGCAAAACCCCCCATCACAAACACATTTTACCCTCTCATTGCATTCATTCCCTTTACCTTCTTAAAGTTTGAATGCTAATTACTGACTCAAATATCGTAGTACTTTTGGTGGGACAATCTCCCGCCGATACTTGACCTCTCGTTTGCTGTAGTGGTGTACAGGATCCAGACTCAGCGAACGGTGCTAAATCCAAACGATCAAGTTGACCTGAATCTATTCAAAATTTAATTCCAGTGACGCATCAGTATCACATCCAACCAAACATATAATCACACCCACATAAAAATAAATAAATATCATATCATCAAAAAATATTTTAAAATATTTCAATATCATGAAATTCTATGACCAGAAAACATATGTTAGATATTGAAATTTTCATAATTCCCATCAGATGGTCCATCCGGCAGGTAACAAAGCTTTTATTCCATTCAATTGTGCTCAACTTATCAAATCACTCCATTCAATTATTCTATATCTCTTTGCATGGAATTCTCTCAAAGGGAAGTGGGGGGTAGGGGAATCGACGTCCACTAAGGCCGCTATGCTTTCAAAACTATTACTTTCACTGCAAATTTACTTTATAACTACAAAAGAATATGATAACCATTTATTCGACAGACTCTTTTTTGCTTAATTCTTGTGCTGCAACCTCCCACTTTCTGCTCCGGCATAAGGATCAATTATTACATTTATGACAGCCGGCTTTCTGGCTGAGAATGCTTCAGATAAGGCCGACTTAAGCTCGTTAGGATCCCGGGCAATGTAACCTTTTCCACCGAAAGCTTCGATTAGAACATGGTATCCGGAATCAGGAACAAAGGAAGTGGGTGCCGGGTCATCTTTATAAGGGCCAGTAATTTCTTCCGGGCGCCTCCGATCTCCACCGTATACACCTCCATTGTTGAACACGATAACTGTGACAGGCAACTGATATCGAACCAATGTCTGGGGAAGCGCCGGAGAAAAAACCACAAACATCAACTTGTGACCAACTCATAGAATTGTATGGTGATGGGAAATTAGGGGATGTATAGATTGAAATAGCAGTAAATGTTGCAATTTCGAACTCAGTGATCACTCATAATAATGTATGGTTTCAATAAATGAAGAACTGAATGCAAACATGCACAAAATTATGATGTGACTTGCAATAATGGTCTCAAGTTTAGTCGCAGCAGGCAAAATAATGATATGACTTCGAAATAGGCTATCCTCTGGGGGTGTTTATGGTTTGGACAACCAAACAGTGGACCTTTTTTTTAAGCGAATTGGTTAAAGCGGTTTGGCAAAAATGAAACCGTGATCAAATGGAACAGATTTTGTTGCTACATTGTGCAAGCACTGCGGCATAAACTCAACCACTTGGACGGCGATCCCGCCAAGAATCCCATAAAGAATTTAAAATTTATTGCATAAGAAGCAACAGTCATGTCAACCTCTTGAAGCACTAAATCTACCATCAGAGTTCTTGTTCAGTACATAACCGTTAATTTCATTTCACAGACAACAAGAATAACTATAGTACATTGGACTAGCCACAATAATAAATGCAAGTCAATGACAAACCTTAGATACAACTGCAATAAAGTTATATAGCATTCTACTCTACAATGAGATGCAACCATTGACAAATGAAAGGAACGGCAAAATGCAATGATCGGTTTGACAGTGCTATTGCAAACTAACAAGAGAACATACCTCCACCTCCATGGCACTGAACCCGAATCCGGAGTCCCCTTCGACAGCAACCACAAGGCGATCAGGCGAAGCTACTGCAGCAGCTATGCAGTAACCTAAACCTACTCCCATCGTCCCCCACGTTCCAGCATCCAATCTTGTCCTCGGCTCCATTTGAAGCAACACTGCACGACCCACATCCATGGTGTTTGCACCCTCCGAAACCAATATAGGTGCAGGGCTGCCCAACCCGAGAATCGCATCCCGGATAATTCTCATTGGAGTGTGGAAATTGAATGGCACCACGTCTTTTGCCAACTGAGCCTCCATCCTCGACACATTCTCCTTAACCTTGTTCGATATGGCTTGCGCCCATGTATGGGATTCTCCCAAACAAAAGGGGTCATCTTTGACCTTCTTGTTGATCATACTCAACACTTTCTTAGCATCACCGATTAATCCTAGATATGGTTTTCTCAGCTCAATTTCGTCCTTAGAAACATCTATCACTATGAATTTCACATCTTTGGACCATTTTGGTGGCTCCCCAAAATGTAACAACCAGTTAAGCCTAGCACCAACAACAAGGGCAACATCGCAGCGGCCTATAGCGAGCGACCTGGCCGCCGTAGCCGCCAGATCGTGGGCGTCAGGAAGCAAACCCTTCCCCATTGGAGTGGGGAGAAATGGGATTTTAGTACTTTCCACCAACTCCTTCAATTCATTCTCAGCCTTAGCATATGCAGCCCCTTTCCCAAACACAATCAAAGGCCTCTCCGCCTGTCGAAGCGCGGATACCGCCTTTTCAATCTCTATCGTTTCGATGTTACCATTTGCTTCGTGTTTTCTCGAATTCATAGCACTCAGAATCAGGTTCTCAGCCGCGGATTCGGAAACTGTTTGATGGAGCACATCGGAAGGAAGGTCCAAGTAACACCCGCCAGGACGGCCCGATACGGCCTCGTCCAGCACCCCGAAGACGGAATTAGGGATTCGATCGATTCTGGTGGCCTTTACGGAGAATTTGGAAAAGGGTTTGACAACGGCGATCTGATCGAGCTCCTGGAAGTCGCCACGGCCGAAATCTCGCTGATCGCAGGAGCCGGATATCAAGACCATGGGCCAGGTGTTGGTGGCGGCGTTAGAGAGGCCGGCGAGGCCGTGGACGCAGCCCGGGCCAGACACGGTGAGGAGGACACCGGGGCGCCCTGTGAGGTAGCCGTAGGCGGAAGCGGCATAGCCGGCGGACTGCTCGTTGTGGAAGGCAAGGAAGCGGATGCCGAGGGAAACGGCGTGGTTGGCTAGAGAAGTGACAGGGATGCCGACGACCCCGAACATGCACTCCACGCCGGCTTTAACTAGGGCTTTGGCGACAAGGAGGTTCCCGTCAATTTGATCGCCGGTAGTGTGGGTACCTGCCATTTGATCTCAGCTCAGCTTCACTTAATGGGAAATCGGAAATGGGAAGCTTAATGGTAAATATATAATGCTGAACGGACAGTGTTAAAAACCCCAAAAAAGAAGCCGGTTGAGATGAAAGCCGGGAACGGCTACGGCGGGTTGATGAAATGCTGAAATCTATCAGCTATTTATCTCGAGCTTTGGCGCACACTTTTTGAGTGGTGATCATCAGATACAACCCGTAGGCGTGTTAGGCGGCACAGTGGAGGAAGAGCTGGTGAAGGTTGTGAAATTTTCGCGTGCCCCCACACAGTAGAAGATCGAATTGGATTTGGATTTTGCGATTGCAGCGACATTCATGGCTGTGGCGGGAGAGAATGTCGCGTGTAGAGATTGGCTTGAGGTATTTGGCTTACAAATCAAGTACGGATCAACTTGGTTGTCTTTCCCACGGCACAAGGGCAACCAACCTCCCAAACATCAACACCCCCGGCGGCGAGCCCGCCCATTAGGATGCGGGGCTAATGCCCATGACCCATCAGTTGGACAAGTACTCAGAGATATGAAATTGCCTCTCTAAAGGCTGTTTTGACATAACACTCCTATTATGAAAAGATGCTCTGATGGAAAGTGAAAAAATTTCCTACTTACAGGCACAGATTATCTATTTAATCAATCAATTTGAATATTTTTATTTTTATCGAGCAGCAAACTCAAGCTTATTTTATTAACTTATTTAATTAGCATATTAAATTTGAGCTATGTATATTTATTATCATCTTATCTTAGGTTGTGTGTCCTTTGAACCTCTTCCCATTTTATTATTTTGCAACTATGGAAAAATGCATGGTTCTCCCACTAAAGCCCTAATGATTAATTTTTTTTTATTATTTAAATTTTTCATAGAGGCATATTCGATCAAAGAGATGACTAAACAATAAAATGCTAAAAAAAAATACTTAAATAAAATAAAATATAATC